>BQNB010063610.1:15000-35618 GCA_026074375.1 Tanacetum coccineum | reverse complement strand
GTACGATTATCGGCCATTGTAACTACGGGAGGAGCTTGATTTTCAATTGGTTCTTCAAGATTAAACGGTTCAACAAAATCCGGAGGGACTTGTTGTTGATGTTGTTTTTGACTACGGGATTTAGAACGAGTGCGCATGCACTAAAATGGAAAATTTACACTAATTTTTTCTTGGTTTTTTTTAACAACTAATTCACAATTTATTTTAATAACGGATAATGAGATAAGACAACTTAACCTAGTAATCAACAAGCTTCACGGTAGCTCTTCAAAAGAAAAACGCACAAAGGAGCGGAGGAATAGGAAAGCGCGAAGCTATTAAAAACCTTTTTCCTTTAGGGTCGTAGTTCCAAGGAACAACCCTCCTTATACCCCTCTTGTAGTTTGTTCAACTTTCAAAGGTGAGCCGTATCTCGCAAGTGACACAAAAAGTAAGTTTTTGTTTGAATCTTTGGTTTGGAAACTTATTAATGGATAATACCTCAGTTGAAGATATTATATGTTGGTGTTCTTTTACCAACTTTGTGATTTTTATTGATATTTAAAGACAATGTTTTTATATTTTTGGTTTTTTCTTGATTTTAAATTATACTAAAAAGAAATGGAAAATATTTTTGTATTTTTGGATTTTTATAATAATAATAAGAAAATATTCACAAATAACCAAACACAATGACAAAAGCACAACACTCCTCCCCGGCAGCGGCGCCAAAAATTTGACGACTAGTCAATTTATATATATTTATATATA
The DNA here is from genome assembly GCA_026074375.1 of Tanacetum coccineum. Taxonomy (NCBI): domain Eukaryota; kingdom Viridiplantae; phylum Streptophyta; class Magnoliopsida; order Asterales; family Asteraceae; genus Tanacetum; species Tanacetum coccineum. Next base: position 34,868 of record BQNB010063610.1, on the reverse strand, counting down.
ATATTAATAATCTAAAAGAAAATCAATATGTATATATCCGGAAGTATGAATTCCCGGGTCGTTATCCCCAACGAGGAGTGAATCGCTAAGTCAATGATTGGTTGGACATTTGGAAGCTTGAATGAGAGAAGGATTTTGGATTGAATTTCTAAAGCTACGAGAAAAATAAGGCAATCTACACTAAAAACGGGAAAATCACACAATTTAAACTAAAAACGGAAACGGAAATCTAAAATGGCACACTAAAAACCCTAATTCTAAAAAATTAACCTACAATGAATTTTTAACTTTTAATATACTCTAATTGACTAAAAATGAAGGTTAAAAAAACTAGAATGAAAACGGAGTTGATTTGAGCTTTAAAACAAAAAAAACGTGAACGGGAACGAATCCCGTTCTTTAAAAAATGAAATTTTGCAAAAATGACCCTACGAAAGTTTTTCTATTTTTCCTAAGTGCAATATGACAAAAGAAAATTTTCTAAAAAAGAATTATATTTTTTTGATTTTTATTTAATTTTTAATAATTAAAAAACAGTTTTAAAGAAAATAAATGATAAAAAATAGTAAACAAAATGGGAAAAATCCCAAAAAATACAGAAAAGTAGTTTAAAGTGTACTGGATTTAGGAAAAATAAAAGCTAGAAAAGTGGGCTTATAAATAAACCGAAATAAGCTAAAACAGCTTATGGGCTTATTGGGCTAAATAGCCCTTATATAATAAATTGTGCAAATCACTACCGGATGAGCTATTATAGCATACCGGTAGTGAGTGTGTTATAAACGTTGGTTGATTGGGGTTGAGGTCCCAAGTTCGAGCCTTGCTCACTTGGGGCTTCCCCTAATCCCAACGTTTTTTTTTCATCTTTTTTTTACAACTTTTTAGACGAGCTGAAAATAAGCAACTTTAAAAAAAGGCAAAAATTTTTATAACTAACAAATAAGCACAAAATAAGCTGAAAAAGGTGGCAGTTTGCTAATCTACACTAAGACTAAAAGAGTGCTTAACTGTTAGGCAGTTTAAGCTCAAATAAGCTAATGGAAAATAAAAATAAGCACAAACAGGTGGGGCACTAAACCTAATAATCAAATACAAACAAAGATAAGCAAGGACAATAAGCTAGAACAGGAAGAAAAGGCCAATAAGCACAAGGTCTAAAATTCAGCTAACTGTTAGGCCTTTTTAATGACAGATAAGCAAGTGCAGAACTCAAATAAGCAAAAACAGGTTATGTGCTAAACCCTAACAAAGCAAATGACCACATCAAAAAATGCAGAAAAAAGCACTTAAGATAAGCACAAAAATCTAAAAAGCAATAATGGTAAAAAAATAGACAAAGCAGCCAATGGGACAACTTTGGGCTTATTTTTAAGCCCATGGATGGAACCTTATGGCTTAATGAGCTATATAAGCTTATAGCTGGTCCAAGTGGATACTAAAATAAGCAAAAAGAATAGAGTTTGAAACAAGGTTAACCAAGAAAAAGCTAGTGGAAAATAGCCTAAAGACATGTGTAATGCAACATTGGATTTTTCCTAAAATGCAAACTGGTAATAGAAGCAACCTAAAAATAAGCTTAATTAAAATAAGCTTGGAATTGAAAATAAAGTTGAAACAGATTATAAGCAACTCCTAAAGACTTGTGCTCCAAATTTTGAAAAGCTAAAAACATATTAAAGGGTCTTATAATTGGTTTTTAGAAAAAAAAAGCAGTTTTTAACACTAAAAGAATATACTTAAGAAAAAGGTTGCCAATTTATAAAAACAAAAGGATACATTAAAAACTTTCACACTAATACTACTAATTAAGAACTGCATTAAATCAACTGAAAGTAAAACTAAAACAACACAATTAAACCAAAGGTGGATTTAAAAGCCTTAAGCCAATAAGCTCTATGAACAATTTTGGTCCAACAGTTTTAAAGGGCTTATAGAAAAGACTTAAAATTCACTTTTAAACTTAAAATTCTTATGAAACAGATTGAAATTGACTTAAAAATGCTTGTTAAAGAAAAACAAAGTGACCCAATAGGTTTATACACCAAAATGACCCGTTTGCCCTACTGTCCCAAACACTCCTTTAAGTTTGCAAAAATCGAATTTTTAAACTAAACAAAAGTTGTTTTGTGACGTACATACTATTTAAAGACATATAGCTAACATGGAAAGTTAAGCAATAATAAGCAAAGCACAATAGCAAATTAGCACTTAAATGGGTAAATAAGCAATAAGCTATAAAAGCTTATAACTAGGCAGTTTTGACACAAAACTCAAACAAAGGACTTCAAAACAACAAATAAGCATGCATAAGCATGAAAGATCACAAATAAGCAAGGAAAGCAAGAAATAAGCACAAATAAGCTAATGAACAGTGAAAATAAGCCAGAAATGGAAAATGGAAAACTTACAAGCCCCTTGCACAAACAGGGTAAATTAAGCAATCTACAAGCTCTAGCTTGTCAAAAAGACAAGCTAGTAGGTCTATAAGCACTTCTATAGTTTGCTTATCTTCCATAAAAGCTGAGGTGATTTGAGGGAGATTTTTGGTTTGGTTTTTATTAAAAAAAAATTCTTAAGTTTCTTTAGAGTTTTCTTAAAACAGTTTAATAAAATGCTTAAGTGAGAGCTTAAAGGATCTTTTGAAAAACCTTTGAACACAAGTAAACTTAGATAGATTAAAACTAACTTCAAATTTTCATTAACTTAAAAACATTACAAGATTTAAAAGACAATAATTAAAAATGACTTAAAACTAAAACTAGATAAAAAAAACTACTTGCCAAATGGCTACAATGAGCTCCTATTTATATAAAAACGACTAAGTGCTTGCCCTCACTTCAATCTTTGTCTTCTTCCCCTTATGTTTCTTTGCTGAGACAGAAGCTAGGGTGTGTTTGTTGTGTGAGGCATTATCAAAGCAATCTTGGTCCTTGAATTGCCTTTGTCCCTAAGCAAAGTGATCTTGTCCCTTGATGTTGTTGTCATTTTTAATGCCCAATGGGGTGATTGGGGATTGCCAACGTGGCAAGAGCCCATGTGGGTATGGGGTGGTGGGAAAATGACATGTTTGGCTGGGTATGAACAGTGGTCGAGGAGGAGGGACAGGGAAGCGTGAACAGTGGATATGGGTTTCAAATTTGGCGGGAAAGGGATGTATAAAAGGGTGCATGGGTGAAAGTTTGGGTTGTTGGCAAATTTAGTCCCTCATCTTGTATAGGTTTGTTGCAATAGTTGTCCTTGTGGTGATATAACTTTGGGAGTTGGCAGTTTTGCCCCCCAAAGTTATATAGAGTTATTACACAATTCCGTCCCTTGATGTGTAATTAAAATTGGTTTAGGGGATTTAGCATAAATTGGCCCCTCAAGGTGATTTGTGTTATTGCAAATTAAGTCTTTTGGGTGTATAACTTTGAGGGTTTGGCAGTTTAAGCCCCTCAAGTTATAGTTGGGCTTTTAGTTTTTGTATAAATAGCTTAATGGGCTTACCCAGCCCATTAGATGGGTGTGGGATGGCCCATTAAGTATTTCTTCGATGTCGGCCTCGGATTTGACTTTTGACTTTTGCCGGGGTTGACTTTGGTTGACTTGATTTTGACTTCATCACGCTCTTTCTGTTCCCGTGCTTGGTTTTGTTGTTTTGGCTTCGATTTTGTCCTTTTCTTGATTATCCGTTACCTGCACAAGATAAGTGAAAACATACAAATACAATGTATTTTTGGTACGTTTTTGGTCATTTAAGTCCAGTTTTGATGAAAAATGGTATGTGTAATTAAGCACATACCAGAGGGCATATTGAGACATATTGTACTTAGTATTAGGAGTGTTAGCACTCCAGGTTGGGCACATGGTTAAGGTTCGGTTCGTGGCTCTCTAAATCGTTGTAATTGTTCTATGAACTAAAAAGTTTTGCTATGCTTGTGTTCAAAATGATTGTTTATAAACTCTATGGATTCACTCAACATTTTTGTTGACGTTTTAGCGTGTTTATCTCAGGTATATGCTTGCTAGCTTGGATGGGATGGAATGCGGATATTGAAGGACGTGGACTTGGTGAACTTTGCACATATGATAAAATGTTTTCTTGTTAAAGTAAAACATAAACATGTTGTGGATTATTTTGAAATGAGTTTTTAAAAGTTATTAGAGACCTAGTAACTTTGAACCTTTTAATAAAAATTGAATGACAATAACCGTGACTCGTGAGCTTATATTATGAAGTAGCACCCCAATGTTGTATTCTGGTACGTTGTAAATTTGAGGGTGTTACAGATATGTCCTTTCTGGACATTATCACGAAGAAAGTGGTAACGTATTTTGATGTGTTTGGTACGAGAATGTTGCACCGGGTTTTTTGCTAAATGTCAATCGCGCCTTTGTTGTCGCACAATGATGGGAACTCCGTCCAAGATCCGTACTCTAGGTCTATGAGAAGCTTGTTTCATCCACAGTGCTTGTTGAACATGCCTTCTGGCGCTTACGTATTCGGCTTTGGTAGTGGAATATAGCAAGAGCTGTTTTGTTTCTTTAAGAACCAATATGTCAAACAGAAATCCCACAAACGTACAAATACCGCTAGTGCTCTTTTCGGAGTCCCACATAAACTCCTGCATGATCCTCAGTCGGCATAAATTACAGTTTCTAATTCCGGGTTCCCTTAGGAAATAACCATAATCCTAAGTGCGTAGTGCCTATAATGTATCGAAAGAATACGCTTAACCCGCTTTAAGATGATAGGTTTTAGGAGGGCTCTTGGAAGCGGGCCACAGAGGCAGACACTAAAACATGATATCGGGCCCACTTTGCCGTTAGGTATAAATAAACTACCTATCATTGCCTTCGATACTTGGTACTATCTACCGACTCACACTCTTCATCTTTCGTGAGTTTAGTATCAATGACATGGGAGTTTTCATTGGTTTAGACACCTTCTAGACAAATTTCTTAAAGCATTTTCCTTTAATATTACTTAGATTGATTAAAGAACAATACGACATTCATGTCCATTTGCTTTAATATTTGTAATCCCAGGAAGAAGTTAAGTTCACCCATCATGCACAACGCGAACCTTCGACACGCATGATTTTGGCAAATTCATCACACATGTCTTACAAAGTTCAAACCAAAATATAATGTCATTCGACATATATTTGAACAATGATAAGTTTGAACTTTTTCTTCTTAGTAAAAAGAGTGTTATCTACCATTCCCATTTTATATTCATGTTTAATAAGGAAAGCTTTTAATCTATCATACCAAGCTTTGGGTGCTTGTTTTAATACAAATAAAGCTATCCTTAAATTATAAACATGATCCGGTTTTTCAAAGTCAATGAATCCTGGAGGTTGTGCCACGTATACCTCCTCATTGATAAAACCGTTCAGGAATGCACTTTTACATCCATTTGGAATAGTTTAAAGTCTAAGGCACAAGCATAAGCTAATAATATTCTAATGGACTCAAGTCTAGCAACCCGATAATAAGTTTTCATCATAATCGAGGCCCTCTTGTTGGTTTAGTCCTTAAATGCAACTAGACCTAGGCTCCGCCTTATTTTCGATAACAATACCGTTTCTTGCTAATTATTTTCAATATCCCACTTAGTTCTTATGATTGTCATATTCCAAGTTTAAGAACTAACTCCCAAGACGTCGTTAGCTAACAAATTGATTTAATTCTTATTGCATGGCGACTATTCCAACCTTTTAATCTCCTAATGCTTCATTTTACATACTTAGGTATCTATAGTTGATATAAAACAAAAGAGTTACTTTGGTTTTTGGGGCTTGGTGATCCTAAAGGGTTCTAATGGTTAAAGGGTTATTCTAATGACATTTTCTAATAGGTGGTTCCAAGATTCCTTAATGTTTGACTAGTTCATCAATCACTAAAGTTTCATCCATAATGGCATTTTCTAGGTTTTTCCTTTTCGGTAACTTTAATTGCTTCTCTTCATCATCTAAGGTCATCATCCACCATTGGGGGTTTGAATGTCTTAGAGGGTGGAGGAGTTTCATCGAAATGTCACGTTCAGAGTGATTCTTCGACTTTCCTAGCATGTTTGTTTTAGGATGATGTAGGTCTTTAACTAATTTGGGAGTAACCTAAGAAGACACCTTCATATGACTTTAGGTCAAACTTGGTGAGGTAGTCTTTTGTGTTTAAAATGAAGCACTTGCTTCCAAACAAGTACCAGCATAGAGCCATAAACAATTATAAACTATAAAAGCTTTCATCCTAAAATAATCTAACATATGGTTTGTCTCCTCTTAAGAGTTCATAAGGTGTTTTTTCCCTTAGAATGGCACTAATGAGAATTCGGTTGGAGAATGTCTTTGAAGTATCTACGGCTTACAAAAAACCAAAACTTTTGTTGGTAATGAGTTGCTCAATCAACATCAGTTCTACTCATTTCTTTGAAGTGTCCATTTTTTCCTTTCGTCCGCGCCATATGATTAGAGGAGTGTGTGGCCGAGAAGTTATGTGTAATACCCGTGGTATTGCAAAACTCTCCAATTGCACCTCATTATCAAATTCTCTATACCGTGTTCGTTTTGTTTCCTCTTACGAGTGTTTCGGTTCTAATTGACGACTATTGAACACCTTTAATTGGTTTTTGATTTTCCTACAAAATATTTTGAATTGATCCTAAAGCTTACGGTTTTATTATCCTTAAGAAATCTAGTCCAAGTATACATGAGTAGTCATCTACTATGACTAGGGTGTAACAGTTTCCTTCGTAACTCCGTAACCGGGGCTGATGACTGAAGAAGATCTAAATGATAAGTCTAAGCATCTAGTGTCGTGTGAGACACATTCTACTTTGTGCCTACGTTGAGCTGTTTTCCACTTTTGCAACATCACAAAAATGTTTGATCAAACTTAGAGCATAGGTAAGTTTCTAACTAATACCCTTTGAGCCTAACAATTGAATGAGACGCATATTTGCGTGTCCTAATCTCCTATGCCACAAGGTGGAATTTTCATCAATCGTAGTTAGACAAATTTAATCCTTAGGCTTATTTCCTAATTTCATCACATATAAGCCTTTCTTCCTAATACCTCTACCTATGACTTTACCGTCCTTAGTGATTTCACTATCATGTTCAGAGAAAGTTACTCTACACTTATTGTCACATATTTGTCTAATCATTAGCAAATAAATCATAAGTTATCAACATGTATACATTATCTATTTTGAGAGAGTCATGGAAATCGTACCTTTGGCAATGATGTTTTTTTTAAACCGGTGAAGAATACTACAAAAATGACGGTTACCAAATCCAATGTATCCTTTGTAAGTGGAGAAGAGCTTTCCATTGTAATCCATTCGTCGGGCTCCAAGTCGACTCCAAGGCATATCTATTTATATAAGACAATAACTCAAACATTTGGTCCCTAATATCTCATGGGTCCAAAGTTGTTAGTGCCAAACATCCCTTGTATTTGATGCAATTGGTTGGGATGTGAGAATGGAAGACACATTTCCCATGCCATGTAACTTTGACGTGGAAAGTTGTTCCAACTTACGGGAAAGCCATGAGGTTGGTTTTCTCGACCAACGTGTCTTTTTGGTTGCGGTATTTTAGGACGAGAATAATTATTATTGACTCTTCTAGGAGGTGGAGTTTTTGATCTAAAATTGGGTTTAGAAAATCTAACTCCGAGTTTTGACAATGGCTTATAAAATTATTTAACTTCATTGTCACTAGCAACGGGAACTTTAGCCTTGTTTACAATTATGTGTTTTGGTCTAGGACCCAAAATGGATTTTTGAAAAGACACGGTTTTCTCAGATCCAGGCGTTGATGGTGGAGGTCCCATATTTATTTTGGGAGCCGCCTGGTCATTTAGGGGCCGCCCATATTTATGGGACCTCCATCAGAATACGCCTTTTTCTGAGCTTTCACAAATTTTATTTCCTTAGTTCCACTAGATGATGCTTCAAATGAATTAAACCCTAAACCTAATTTATCACCGGAGGGTTTTTGATTACTTAACATTTCATTTAAGCAATGTGTACTCTTTTCAAATTTGTTTAATCTAGTAGATTCATCTTTGAGTTTTTCATTCTCAATTTTAAGTACATGACACTTTGCACAATCGAGATCAACTCCCTTATTTTTCTTGAGTGTGGACAATTTACCTTTTAATTCTCTAAGCTCATTTTCTAGACTATTTCTAGTAGCTTTTAACTTTTTGTTTTTAGTGATTATCTTTAGACTCATTTTGCATAACTTATCATATTCGTTGTCTAAAGCTATATCATCAATTGATGAGTTTTCATCACTAAAGTAAGATGATTCGGAACATACCTCACTTGATGCGTGAGCTACAAGACACGTTTCATCTTGGATCTTTTCATCATTTTCTTCTATAACAACGCACAATTTTCATCAATGTAATTATCCATCTATTAAATTAGATACAATTGTCATCAATGTAATATCTACTTATTAAATTAAGTATAACCATTTTCACGGGAATATTTTTGCTTTATTCCACCTATTATGCAACGTAACTTGCATAACCTAAGTACACGAGCTCACGCAACCTACCTATGCCAATTTCATCAACGTTTATAGCCAGTAAATGTTATAATATGTCAAGCAGTATGTTTTAAACTCTATTTTATCATACGTTATCTATTTAACGTACTTTTCAAAACAGTTATTTACAAACGGATTTCAAATTTAACGTTTTATTATCAACACCCTAATTATATAAAAAATGTCTACATATAAAGTGAATGTTCCAAGCTTGTAAGGCATGTGTACAAGTGTACAATGCATAACTTTTGATTATTAATTCCCTCCAAAACCAATGTACAAACTCCCCTAAAGCTCCAAAGTACAAGTTAAACAGAATATAATACAAACTAGGGTCATTTTTTCCTCCAAAAATCATGTTTATTTCTTACCACCACTTTAACACAAGTTACAACACTTAAAGCACAACTTCTAAACCAAGAAACTAAACCCTAAATCATTCTAAAACCCTAATCTTAACCTTAAACCCTAAACCCTAAACAAAACCCAAATTTTAACCTAAACCAAGACAAACCCTAAAACACATAAAACAGATTCAAACAAAAAAATCAAAGCACCTTAAGCACCTCAAGCACCTCAAGAACCTCAAGCACCTTCAAGCACCTCAAGCACCTCAAGTAGCTTCATGAATCACCTCCTTGCACCCTAGCTATTACTTGGTCACTACTCTACAGCACCTTGGGGCACCTTGCCACCACTTATACTCCAATTAACTTGGTTAGGTCACAACAGCTCAAATAAACTGTGGGCAATACTCTTTTCTTCTACACTATATATACACGCATACATACATACACTTTACTCACAAAACCCCATACGATCTCTAACAACTAGAAGTCCCTGAAGATAAGTGCCTGCAGAATAGGCAGGATAGTTTGAATGGATAAGTCCAAGCTCTTATCTACCTAAAGTCAAACTATCCTGAATAGGATATGAAAACAAGGTCAGTGTCAGCACTGACCTTAGAAAGTGTGTTTGTCCCTTACTTAAATTAGAATTGTAATAGAAATAAATCTGTACTGGCCAATCAACCTTGAGACACGCACTTATCACCCATGTGGGTACGACCCTACCTAAGTAGTATAAATAGACATGCCTTGTAAATGGAGCAGGTTAAGTTTGTGCATTAAAAGTCGTATCTTTCACAAACGCCTACTTCTCTAAATCAACTAAGTACCTGAGCAAACTCAGTAGGTTAGCATAGTTGTCAACTTAGCATAATGCTTTGGTTTATGCTAAGTTGTTAGTGAGTAGATCACATACACACATTGTCATTCAATCTTCATTGTTGTTCCGCACGCAATGAAGTTTAATTCTTAATAAGATTTTATAAGAGTTAAACGTTGAAAAGTTTTGTGTTCTTTATTTATTATACTTTATCTTCAACAAAACCATTTCATATATTACTTTACTTTCATGCCATGGGTTAGTTTATCATAACTTCTTAGTTATCGGTAACTATAATAGTTAGGGGTTTATGGGTTTTGGTATAGGGTTTAGTAGTTAGGGTTTAGGATTTTGGTATAGAGTTTAGTGGTTAGGGAGGGGGTTTAGGGTTTTTGGTATATGGTTTAGTGGTTAGGGGTTGAGGGTTTTGGTATAGGTGATGTGTGGTTGTCGTACGAATTCTATACGAGAAGTTTTACAACTCCCTAGGCATTACACCTAATCGTTGTAGTGTAGTATAGGCAAGACTCAGGGTTGTTTATCGTTCACTCGGGGAATAGGTTGGGAAGGCTTGATCACGGTCTAACAGAATTCTAAAGGTTGAAGGAAGATTATTTTTGTATTTTTGTATTTTATGGAAAGCAAGTAAATCATATAATTGAGAGGTGGGTTGGTTTTAGCTAATAAACTAATAATAATCTAAACTAATGGTGATAACAATAAGATAAAAGATTGTGTCTATTTAATCATGTATTACTCCCTAGATTGCTTCTCCTAGTGTTGTTGCCTTGTCACCCTTGTGATGATCTGTGTAACTATTTCCTAAAGCATGAACGAATTACACGAACCCGCCGTCTACTTAGTATGCCGCTAGAGCAACGCACATGCAAGGTAGTATGAAGACTATTACACGGCCCCTAGGAGTTTACTAAGTGCATGTAAAATACATTAAAAGTGGATCAACCATATTAGGGGGCAAGGTAGTATGAAGACTGTTACCCGATGGTATCCTTTCTACACAATCACGTTTCCCTAGACATATCAACAGCGATTATAGACAGAAAGCTGGTTTTCTAAGACCTAACGTGCACATCCATCACAAGAAGCAACATCACTAAGATCTACATTCTAGGTTTCATACAATCATAAATAAACACAATAATAGGTTTAGCCAAGCATGTTAAAGATAAAGCAAGAACAATAGATCAAACAACACATAGACATATTGAATGATTAAGTAAACCTTACTTGATTAAAACATGAATTGGAAGAAGTACAATAGGGTTTTTAGGCCCTAAAATCGTCTCCTACAGCTGCTAAACGAACTAGGGTTCGTACCCTCTTTTTATTCTAAAGTTACACACTCAAAACCCTAAATTCGGGTTTGTATATATAGGAAAAACGAAGCGACGGTGTCGCGTTTTAGTCGTGACGCCGTCATAAGAAGAATCTTGTAGATCTGCGTTTGAGTCGGTGCGGGCTGACGCCGTCTTGAAGTATGTGACGCCGTCACTTGATGGGTTGTGACGGCGTCGTATATAGCTTGTGACGCCGTCTCCAGGCTCTGTGAGCACAAATATTCAAGAGTCTTGGTGTTGGTTTGTAATCTCGTCCGTTTCTTCTTCAAATGAGCCCAAGTCACGTGTAAATCATCCAAATGAGAAATACCTGAAAGGAACGATTAAGTACCTATTTTGGGCATAAACATACGATTTTGAGGATAGAACACCCGAAACAAGTGAATATAAAATACACCAACATCAAATACCCCTACACTTAGGATTTTGCTTGTTCCACAAGCAAATAGGCTTGTCACACCTAGACAACAACAATATGAAGGTCATTTTACCTACTCATTTAAACATATCTATAACACAACCTCAGACCTAGTAATAAAACAACAAAAGTATATACCTAGCACCTCACATAAGTGTTTGGGATTCTCTCTTTCACTCGGGTGTATAATGAATTATAACATATGAGGGAAATGGTAAAATCACACTCATTACCTGTCATAGCATATAAATTACCATAGGCTTGGTAAATGATCAAACCTCCACCGCTATTATCGTCCCATCTGATTACGATGTTAAGGATGCTTTTTCCTCTACACACTCTCCTGACTATACTCCGGTTTCACCAAACTATTTCCCAGCCTCACCGGGGAACACATCTCCTGATCCTTCAAATGATTTATCTAAGTATCTTTTAGCCTCGCTAGCCATCTCACCTTTTCACGATGATCCATATATCAAGGTCATGCAAGCATATGATGCTACTAGTAATGAATTACCTATTCCTCTACCACAAGCTCCTATTGCTCCTCTAACTGTTTTGCCTCCATCTCTAATGTTACCACTATCACCAATGTTTGATCCTCAAGATTTCTTTCTTCCTGAAGAGATTCTGCCACCTCAGAACGAGCATGTTTCCTATCATCTTCCTCTACTAATCCTTCTACTTCGTCTCAAGTATTTGAGATTGGAGAGAATTATCATGGCGCTCCAGACACTTCTTACGCACGTCATGAGGAACATATCAAGACTATTTTGAATCACTTAGATGAGCTCCCTCTTGAGCGCATTGAGAACATGGAAGACAAGATAAAAGGTCTTGGTAATGGTCGAGTAATCATACAGCGAGATTTTGACCAACTAGAAACCGAACTTCAAGAAGCCCGTACTCAGATTTCTGAATTTCAAAGAGATCAAATAAGGCATGTTTGACGAGATTGTTCTTACTAGCATCAGGATTTCTACTCTAGAGATACTCATTGAGGATATTCAGGTTCGACACCGATCAGATATGAAGAATCTTCTAAACAAGATCTATAAGCTCAAGAACCACAAGGGAGGACCACCAGATTACTAGACTAGATCCTTATCATTTACAGCTTTTGTTAGAATCCAACCACTGGATGTGTGACATAAATAATGACACTTGTCAAATTTTGACTATGTAAAATATGTAGACAAGTTGTTTATGACTTAATACAGTGGTGATTCCATTATGCCTCGCTGTTTTATGATAATGATTTATGTATGTCATGGTTGTCTATCCTATATTCTGTAATGTGATGTATCGTATCTTTATGTATCCGGGATTACTATGGTTCTCTTACCATCCGGTTTTCTCAAACCTTTGTACCCAGATATCATGGATATGATTAATAATCAAGACATTGAGCATAAAAATTTTGGAATCTAAGACTTCCAGATGAGTCTATCTTTGCAAAGTTAGATAACTCATTATGGATCATACTGAAACCACTGAGAAATGAACCAGTCCCCGAGAAACCTAATGAGTTAGATGCTTGTTAGAGTGTCCATTCCAAAAATTTCCATTATATCCTGCAATGTAATATCAAAGAATGTGTATTTCTTTGTTAGAACTTGTATCAAATAAGTCATTGTCAAAATTCCCATACATTGTACAAATGACTTATGATATGATTCTTATTTTGTGTTGTCTTGTAAATGTTGATAGAATGGCTCCCAAGAGGACATCAACATCTGCAGCACCAGCCATGACTCAGGCCGCCATCAGGAAACTAGTTGCTGATAGTGTTGCTGCAGCTCTGGAAGCACAAGCTGCTACCATGGCAAATGCTGACAATACCAATAGGAACACCGGACTAATAGAAATTCATGTAGCAAGAAAATGTAGCTACAAAGAGTTTATGAGCTGCCAACCTTTCAATTTCAAAGGTACGGAAGGCGCTATTAGCCTCATCCGCTGTTTTGAATGAACTGAGTCAGTATTTTCCCGTAGCAACTGTACCGACGACTGCAAAGTGAAATTTGCAACTGGTACTCTAACTGAAGAAGCTTTGTCCTGGTGGAATTCATTCGCCCAGCCTATTGGAATAGAGGAAGCCTATAATATCACCTGGTCTGAATTTAAAAAGCTCTTAATAAAGAAGTATTGTCCCCGAACTGAGGTCAAGAAAATGGAAGATGAATTTTACAATCTAACTGTAAAAGGAAATGATCTCAAGACTTACGTTAGAAGATTCCAGGAATTGGCAGTTTTATGCCCAACTATAGTGCCAAATTCTGAGAAACTTATGGAAGTCTTCATCGGGGGATTACCCAGAAGTATTGAAGGAAATGTTACCGCTTTAAAGCCTCAAACTTTGGAAGAAGCTATTACCATAACCTAGAGGTTAATGGATCAGGTAATAAAGCACAATTCTGTGCAAGGAACCAATGATCACAAACGAAAGTTTGATGATAGAAGAACCTTCACCAACAACAACTACCAAAACAACCGTAACAACAACAATAACAACCGCAACAATGATAACCAACAACAACAGAATAAAAGGCAAGAAACTGTCTGGGCTTATGCTACCACCCCAACTAAAAATAGTAGGTATACTGGAAGCCTTCCCTTGTGTAAGAAATGCACCCAGAATCACACAAGACCTTGCACTGTCAAGTGTCAGACTTGCAACAAGGTGGGTCATCTGACCAGGAACTGCAAAAATAAAGGGCCAGCTACTGGAAGTAACCTGCAGCCAGTATCAGTAACTTGTCATGCCTGTGGAGAGAAAGGTCATTACATAAACCAGTGCCTAAAGGCAAACAACAATGCCCATGGAAGAGCATATTTGCTAAGGGACAGGAACGCTCACCAAGACCCGAACGTAGTCACGGGTATGTTCCTTCTAAACCAACATCTAGCTAGAGTATTATTTGATTCAGAAGCCGATAAAAGTTTTGTATCCATATCTCTTGCTTCTATGCTTAATATCCCATCAATTACATTAGATACTACCTATGACATTGAAATGGCCGATGGAAACTTAGTAGGCACTAATACCGTTATCCAAGGTTGCACCCTGATTTTGTTAAACCAACCTTTCGAAATTAATCTCATGTCGATTAAGCTCGGTAGTTTTGACATCGTCATTGGTATGGATTGGCTATCCAAGTATCATGCTAGAATTATTTATGACGAGAAAGTCGTCCACATCCCCATCGACGGTGAAACTTTAATCATTCGAGGTGACCGAAGTAAAACCAGACTAAGCCTCATGTCCTATATTAAAACCAAAAGGTATATATCCAGAGGATGTCAAGTTTTTGTAGCCCAAGTAATGGAGAAGAAGTCAGTCGAAAAACGACTGAAAGACATACCAGTGGTCAGAGAATTTCTGGAAGTTTTCCCTAAAGATCTACCTGGCCTTCCTCCGGTTCGCCAAGTAGAATTCCAAATCGATTTAATTCCAGGAGCGGCACCAGTAGCCCGAGCACCCTACAGACTAGCTCCTTCAGAAATGCAGGAACTATCTGACCAACTACAAGAGTTAGCAGACCGAGGTTTTATCTGACCGAGTACTTCGCCTTGGGGAGCTCCTGTCTTATTTGTTAAAAAGAAAGACGGATCTTTCAGAATGTGTATCGATTATCAGGAGCTGAATAAACTCACCGTAAAGAATCGTTACCCATTACTCAGGATAGATGATTTATTCGACCAACTTTAAGGTTTGAGTGTTCACTCAAAGATTGACTTAAGATTAGGATATCACCAACTAAGAGTCAGGGATGAAGATATTCCTAAGACTGCTTTCAGAATGCGGTATGGACACTATGAATTCCAAGTGATGCCATTTGGTTTAACTAACACACCTGCTGTGTTCATGGATCTCATGAACCGTGTGTGTAAACCATACTTGGATAAATTTGTGATAGTATTCATTGATGATATTCTTATCTACTCCCGTAACAAAGAAGAACACGCAGATCACCTAAGAATAATATTGAAATTACTCAAAAATGAGAAATTGCATGCCAAGTTCTCTAAGTGTGATTTTTGGATCAGTGTCGTGTAGTTTCTTTGACAAGTGATTGACAGTCAAGGAATTTATGTTGACCCTGCCAAGATTGAAGCGGTTAAGAATTAGGCATCTCCTACCACACCCACAGAAGTATGTCAATTCTTAGGACTTTCCGGTTACTATCAGAGATTTATCAAAGATTTTTCGAAGATCACAAAGTCTTTAACTGAATTAATCCAGAAAAACAAGAAGTATATGTGGGGAGAAGACCAAGAGTCAGCTTTCTAATTGCTAAAACAGAAACTTTGTGAAGCTCTAATCTTAGCATTACTAGAAGGAAATGATGACTTTGTCATTTACTGTGATGCATCCCATCAAAGCCTGGGAGCAGTGTTAATGTAAAGAGAAAAAGTTATTTCATATGCATCCCGACAACTCAAGCCTCATGAAGAGAACTATACTACTTACGATCTTGAATTAGGAGCAGTAGTGTTTGCACTTAAAATTTAGAGACACTATATGTATGGCACAAAGTGTGCTGTGTTAACTGATCATAAAAGTCTTCAGCATATCCTTGATTAGAAAGAGTTGAACATGAGACAACGTCGTTGGTTAGAATTGCTTGTAAATTACGATTGTGAGATTCGCTGCCATCCTGGAAAGGCAAATGTTATAGCAGATGCCTTAAGCCGGAAAGAATGAATTAAACCACTTCGAGTTAGAGCATTAGTCATGACCCTTCACCCAAAATTACCATCACAAATTCTCAAAGCCCAAACTGAGGGAATCAAAGAAGAGAACATCAAAGATGAGAACCTACGAGGAATGGACAAAGCATTTGAAGTACGTCCTAATGATACCCGATGTATCAAGAATCAAAATTGGTTACCACTTTTTGGTAATCTAAGGGACTTGATCATGCATGAATCCCATAAATCAAATTATTCTATCCACCCAGGTTCTGACAAGATGTATCAGGATCTAAAGAAACTCTATTGGTGGCCTAACATGAAGGCAATCATCGCTGAATATGTCAGCAAGTGTTTGACATGCTCTAGAGTTAAAGCAGAATGTCAAAAGCCATTCGGTTTACTGATACAACCAGAGATTCCTACATGAAAATAGGAAATAATAACGATGGATTTCATTACAAAACTACCCAGAACATCAAACGGACATGACACAATTTGGGTCATTGTAGACCGCCTTACCAAATCAGCATATTTCATCCCTACCAGAGAGACAGATAGTATGGAAACCCTTACAAGGTTGTATATAAAGGAAATAGTTTCACGGCATGGAGTGCCGATATCCATCATTTCGGATCATGACAGTCATTTCACATCCATATTATGGCAATCAATGCAGAGTGCTTTGGGTACTCAATTAGACATGAGTATGGCATATCATCCCGAAACCGATAGACAAAGTGAAAGAACCATCCAAACACTCGAAGACATGCTTCGAGCCTGTGTTATTGATTTTGGAAAAGGATGGGAAAAACACTTACCACTGGTAGAATTTTCTTACAATAACAGTTACCATGCCAGTATTAAGGCAGCACCATTCGAGGCACTTTATGGTCGAAAGTGTAGATCACATGTCTGCTGGGATGAAGTTGGAGATGTTCAACTCACAGGACCAAAGATAATCCATGAAACCACCGAAAAGATAGTGCAAATCCAACAACGCTTGCAAGCTACAAAAGACCGGCAAAGAAGTTACGCCAATGTAAGGCGAAAGCCTTTGGAATTCCAAGTTGGAGATCGTGTTATGTTAAAAGTGTCACCTCGAAAAGGTGTCATCCGATTCGGAAAACGAGGAAAGCTTAATCCCGGTACATTAGACCATTTAAGATCCTTAAAAGGGTCGGCCCAGTGGCATATACACTTGAGCTTCCTAAAGAACTCAGTAATGTCCACAGTACTTTCCACGTTTCTAATTTAAAGAAATGCCTATCTGACGAATCTCTTGTCATTCCAATGAAAGAGCTTCGGCTCGATGACAAACTTAATTTTGTGGAAGAACCAATAGAAATTGTAACACCCCCAAAAATGAGTCACGGCGGAAATATGTCTGGGGGCGTTACTTCATAATACAACAGCATAAGATACAAGAGAACGACCTCTAAATGTGTCGTTTGAAAAGTAATCTCGTTGATTTTCTTGAAATTGATATAACATTTGTCCCATAATTGCATCACAATGAAAATCTTAAAAACAATACAACGAGATTTGATCATTTGAATGTAGAAGAAATCCATGAATGAAATCTTGTCAATTTAGACTTAATGCAAAAATAACCTAACAAATTTAGCTTATTCTTGTTTGTCTTACTTGTTTATGTCCTCTTTATGCTTATTAATGCTTGTTTGATCTTTGTTTTAAAAATGAATGCTTAAATCAGTTAGTAAAGGTTTTAAAATCGTTTTTAAAAATATAAGAGGGTGTTTGGGTTAAGTACTAAAACGGGTCAAAAATGCATTGTTATGGGTTGGTGTCATGTTGGTTAACTTTGGCTTAAAGAGTTAAGCCTTTTGAGTCTGTTTTTCAAAGTTTTTTAAGTTCAAGAAGTGTTTTTCAAAGTTCTCTAAGTCACCACTTAAGTCTGTTAGTTTTAAAAGAAGCTACAAAAGCTTATTTAGATAAGCCCTTGTCTACTTGAGTTTAGGGTTCAAAAGTATGTCATTTGTGTGTCTAAACATGT
The DNA here is from genome assembly GCA_026074375.1 of Tanacetum coccineum. Lineage (NCBI taxonomy): Eukaryota > Viridiplantae > Streptophyta > Magnoliopsida > Asterales > Asteraceae > Tanacetum > Tanacetum coccineum. Next base: position 16,667 of record BQNB010063610.1, on the reverse strand, counting down.
TTTCAAAAGTATTTGAGTCATTTGTTTCCCTAAGTCAATTCTGCCAAATATCTTTTTTGTCACTTGCTTAAAGAAAAGCCCCTTTTTCAAAGACTAAAAACAGCAGTTTTAATTAGTTTTTAGAAAATGGATTCTTGAATATAAGCCCTTCTTAAGCCCTTCTCAATCTGTTTTAACTTTGTTTTAGATTTTAAGCTTATTTGACAGCTTATTTTCAAGCTGTCAAATTAAGCCCTTGTTTTTAGCTTAGTTGCCCTGGTGCTAGACACCATTTTCAAGCATTCTGTTCTAGCTTATTAGGGGAACTCAGCCCTAGCTTTTGGCTTATCTAAAAAGCCAATAAGCTCTTTGATAAGTTCCCTTTGTTTCAGACTTTAAGAAGCCCTTTTGATAGCTTATTTTTAAGCCTAAAGTAGGGTTTTGACTGTTTTTTCTAGCATAGTGTAGGAAATTGCTTATTTTCTTTTCTAGCTTATTAAGTGCTATTTAATTGATGAATTCAGTCTCTTACTTGCTTATTTGGTTTGTTTGTTGCTTGTCTTAGCTTATTTTGTCCTTTGCTTGCTTATTGAGTGTAAGAAAAAGCCTCAACTTACCCTAGCAGTACTAACTCCAAAGTTAGTACTGCTGAGTGTTTAAGCCCCTTTTCAGCTTATTTAGTGCTAGATTTTAGCTCATAGGTGCTTATCTAGGTTAGGTTAGGTACCCTTTTAAGCTTATTTGTCCAAATTTTAGCTTATTAGTCCAAAAAGTTCAAAGAGAAAAAGCCATTTTGTCTTAAAAGCTCATTTAAGCCACTGTCCCAAGAAAAAGCTCTTTTTCAGCTTATTTATAAGCTTTCTTAAAAAGTTGTAGTTATGAAAATTGTTAAGCTCAAGGAGCTTAACAAGTTTGCTTAAAAAGTTTTTTGTGAAAAAAAAAGAGAGGAGACAAGGGGTGACCCGGGTGAGCAAGACTCGAACCCGGGCCTCTACCCTCGATACACCTCTCTTTTATAACTAGTGTTACCGCTGCGCCCTTGGGACTTCTCTGTTAGAGTCCCAAGTGGTTTAATATTTAACCCCTTTTTGCCTCTTTAAGCTATAAGCTGTTTCCAGCTTATTTTCGGGCTTATTTATAAGCCAAATTTTGGGTTCTTATTTTTCTTAGGTAGTATTTTAGGTCTAGTATTTTAGGTAAATTTTTCAGAATTTTTAAAAATAGTTTAGTATTTTTTATAATTTAATTTCGTTATAAGTTTTAAAAATTCATAAAAAATATAAAAATTATCAAAAAAATATTTTTCTTTTTTAGAAAATTTTCTTTAGTCATATATTTCGTAGGAAAAATATAAAAACTTTCGTAGGGTCTTTTTTGGTTACTTTGCGTTTATGTTTAAAGTAGCGGGCTCGGGTGCGGTTTTTGTTCTTGACATCGTTTGTGGTCAACGGCCTCAGTTTTCAGTCTAGTTGGTTTTAATACTCGGTATTTGTGGCAGTTTAGAATCTATTTTAGCTTTTAAATTTGGGGTAGGGTGAAATTTGCAAAATTTAGGTTGGGGACCTGTGTGCGGGATTCCTGCGCGCGTTTGTTCTGCTGTATATACTGCTCTTTATGGGGGTGGAGGGGGCTTAAACGGGGGTGGGGTGTGATTGGTGTACGTAGCGGGCCACTCGCGCAATAAGCCT
>BQNB010063610.1:0-10000 GCA_026074375.1 Tanacetum coccineum | reverse complement strand
CTTTCAAGGCATGCGTACAAGTAATCAATACATAATATTCGAATATATTTTCCCTCCAAAACCCTTGTACAACTCGTTTAAGCCCTAGGTACAAGTCAATTAAGCATAGTATTCAAATTTAACCATTTTCCCTCCATTTTCCTTCTAGATTTCGTGCAACCTTTTCAACACAAGTTACAAACACTTATAGCACAACATTTAAACAATTTCCCTCCCTAAACTTAAACCCTAGCTCGAATTAAACCATAAACCCTAACCCGAAACCCTAATTGAACCCGACACCCCTAACTAGTTTTAAACTAAGTTCTAACCTAGCACCCTCCCTCCACCATGATCCACCTACTATCCTACCACCTTATCACCTACTTGTCACCTCCAAGCAACCACCCTACCACCTTGTCACACCCTTGTGCACCAAGCAAACCCCCTCGTCACCCCTTGATAACCGAACCATCACCACCACCTTACACCTCATCCTAGCCTTCCTTAGTCACCATGGCTAACCCTTGGCCACCACTCCAAGTAAACTTGGTCCCTACTTCTCCTAAACTTGGTCCCTAAGTATTTCTACACTATATATACACGCATACATACATACTTTTTCAATTCATCTCTAAAACTCAACACATACTCAAATCATGATCTAAACAAGTCTAAGGAAGGTTAAGAAGGAAGTACAAGCTGTTTTTAAGCCAAGAAATAAGAGAAAAGAGGTCCTTGATTCATCTCCTAAAGTGTTCGAACCATTTCACCATTTTTGATCCATTTTAAGCTCTAGTAAGTCTTCAACTCGTTCCATAAGCTCTTGCCTTATTTTAGATCCTTAATAAGCCCTATTAGATCATGTATAAGCTCCTTGTATAAAGTTCTTGAATCACAAAGACACACGTTTGGTTTTCCTAAACCAAACGCATGCTTAAAACCCTAATAAGCCATTTTCGTGTATCTAATAAGCTAAAAGCCATAAGCTGGTCTTATAAGCTATTTCAATAAGCTCATTTGTCATTTCTATAAGCTTGAAAACTAATCTTAAAACTTTAAACCAAACAAACCCGTTTTGGATTTTTAAGCTAATAAGCTCTTTTCATAAGCTTTAAGCTCGTAAAAGTTACTTATTTTAGCTTATAGTAATAAGTTATAACATGCAAATTTGATTTCAAGATCAAAAATATAAAAATTATGGAATTTGGACTAAAAACGCAAAACATGTCATGCAAAGGGGTATATATTGTAAATTATGAAACTTTATAACTTTTGGGCCAAAAATGTAATTATCCTAAAGTTAAACTTCAGGGGTTTGTTTTGGCATACTATAAAGTTAAGGGTTTAAAATGTTTAAAGATATAAAGTAAAAGGTTTAAATTGTAAATTAATATATACCAAGGGTATATATTGTCATTTTCATATTCTCATTTTCATATTCTCAAGGGTATAAAAAGTAATATTCAAAATCAAGATGAAGTCGTGAAAATTCCTCGAGCACCTCATTGGAAAGAGCACAAAAAATTGATTATGATGGTGCTTTCATCTTTTATTGGGCCAGCCCGACACCATTTATATGGGTCGGACCGACCCATATTTACACAAGCCATTCCAGCCCATGTCGAGCCCAACATCAGCCCATGTCGAGCCCAACATCAAACATAATAAAAGATTAAAGGGCTAAAAGCCAAAGTTAGAGCCCATGTGTTTTGTTTGTGGTTAACTTGGAAAAGAAATGAAACGAATTGGAGGCCCAGCAAGAAACTGAAGCCCAAATCCTATTCAGCCCAGACTTGTACTATGCGTTTGGGATACGCTGGTTGAATAGAATAAATAGAACAGGCAGCAGACGTGATGATATATCTATCTTATCTAGTTTTTTTTTGTCGTTTTCATTTTTCTTTCGTAGGTTAGCTTAGACTAGATATAGAGTAGGAGTAGATAGTAAAATAGATTAAAACCTTTATGTAATTTCCGTCCCTATCAATAGCAATAGTTTAGATTTAATTTGTATCGAATCGATTTTGTTTAATCGAAGTATGTTTCCGAAAAGATTTTTGGGTTAATGAATTAAACGGTTTGAAGAGGATATCCGTAGCTTTCCCGCAACATCATATTAACATCATTCTCGCTTGTATAAAAACTCACACACTCTCTTACCCATCAAACATTGTCTCCAAAAGTATATATCTTTTACGAATCAAGTTTGTATTCAAATTAAAGTTAAAGTTCTTAAAAAAATCAAAATAAACCCACTAAAAATGTGAAAAGCTAAAAATTTATAAAAATATATCAAAATGGATGTTGAATTAAAGATCACGAAATTTTAGAAAATAAGATGAAATTAAATCATAAAAAAAATAAATAGATAAAAAGATATGTCAAATTGAAAATAAAAGTAATTTTTTAATTAAGAATACGATGTGATTTTCTAAAATAAGATGGATGGTCAAGATTGCACCTCCTTATCTTAATTTTTGATGGGACCCACATTGTAAATGCTTTATATAATAGTATAGATATAGATATAGAAGCATAGATAGATATAGATATGAGCAGAGCCGTCTCGTGGATTTCGGTGGCCCTGTACCACGACTATACGGAGGCCCTACTAAATACCAAAAGTAACGTATACGCGTAAAAAGTATTACTAAGATTCAAAAAAAATTGAAACAACGATACTAAAACGCTATTGCAACAATTAAGGCTTCCAACATAAAAACTTAACAAGTTATATCTTAGAAAGCATGAACTATAAGAAAATTCAAAATAGTAAGTTTGAAAATTACCTGATGGTGATGGATTAATAGGTTACACTTTATACAATCAAGTCGATTGTCAAAACTCGATAATGTTGCCGCCTGATAAAAGTCTAAAAGATAATCGATTGTTGCAGTTTTTTTTTAATATAACGGGAGTATCATGGGACACGATTTGCTTATATATTGAGTTTTTATTGGGCCTAGCCCTTATTGGCCAAAAAAAACAAGTATGGGTGTATATGACAAGTTTTCTAGTCAATCTCTTATATAAGAAGATTTTTTATCTCAATCTTTATTAACATAATAATAAAATAATCATATATAATTGCCAATGTGCCTGTGGCACACCCAAATAGCCGGCTCTGGATATGAGGTAGTTTATATGAATTTAAGTTTTGCCTATATGAGTATGCTCACAATAATCAAAATCAGGTAAGTTGTTCTACAAAAACATGAGATAGTGTTTAGATGTGCTTATATTCTTTGAAGTAATGATATTATGACATGCAGCTGTTTCAGGGGTGCTTAAAATTGGTTATTATTATAACTATGGTTTTTGAAAGAATCAGATAGGCGGTTTCAGTTACAAAACTCTCAACCTGATTATCTAAAACTTCTTATTCATAACGAAATAATCAGTCTGGAAACGCAATATGAAATACCCTCTAAACTGTTTACCTGTCGTCTCCAAACGCAATAAACAAATGGCCAAATAAATAACTATAGTAACCAGACTGATGGTATAACTTTACTGTTTCTACTCAAATTGGTCCGACCGAAGTTATATCAGACTGTGGTCGATAAATTAAATTGTGCTTCCTTTTTGTCTGAAGTATTTGGTTTCTTTTTCAGGATGCGTGTTGTTATAATGGTTTCTCATTTGCCATGATGCTGTGACATATACAAGTGCATCGTCGACTTATCTTAGGCATTTTTATTACGGGGTACTATGATTATTCAAAAGAAAAAAGCAATTTAGCATTTTTAATGTAGTTTTTTAGCATGAACTTAAGCCCAAAAGTAAAGGGTTGTGTTAGCTATTAATAAGCTCATTTTATCTATTAAGGATCTTATTTGTGGAACCCAAAACTATGTTCTACATTTAGAGACTACGAATTGCAAACATTTTGAAACACAACGACCTTTAAAACATAATGCCAAACACTCCCTAAGTGGCTAAGATAGAGATACTTTAAGCTGTTAGTTGTTTACTTTTAGCAACTTAGTCTTCAAATAAATGATTAAGTTTGTGATTTTGGGTTGGTGTTAGCTTTTATAGTTTAATGAGTAACGCATAAATCTGCAACTGTAACTAACAATATGATGTGATCAACTTCGTGAAAAGTTTACCACCAAGGGGTGTGAAGTTGGTTATCTACATAGGGTAAAAGACCGGGGAATGGTGGGTCCAAGGTTGAAAACGTCGCTATTACAATGAAAGAATTAAAACAGCCATCGTGTGGTCACAACAGTATCCCTTTAGGAGAGCTTCACCCACTTAAAGTGTGTGTGGCACTGGATTCAGACCCCATGGATTTAGATAGACCACCAAAGGTCAGAGACCATGATCGCTTTTAAATTTTTTTGATTGATTGGTTGATTTAAATGTGTTCGCTAAGATATTGCAGCCCGGGTTTCATTTGTTGATCCCTTTTGTTGATAAGATATTTGTACTTATTCGCTTGGGTTATATTGTCTTGCGAGATGCTGATAACCGGAAAATCCGAGGTTATAATGTCTGATAGGTAAACGTGCCTAAATTTAATAAGTTTTCCTATCTGGGTCATGTGGGGATACAAGTGTATTAATCCATGATATACAATTTGTTTATTTGCATAGAGCTGATTTAGTTTTTGTTTGGAAATTTTCTATGAATAGGCGGCAAAACTTATTGGCCCTCCAGCATACACTGGAAACTAATATTGAATCTAAGAATTGTTTCTCTTGTTTTTTACGAGTGTCAATAAAAAAAGAGTAATCTTTTCTGCATCTTCGAGCATATGTTTTTTCATGTGTTTTACTGTGCATATCATATGATGCAAACAGGCGTTTTTCGATCAAGGTTTGCTTTCATGCCCAAACTATCCTCAACTAATTTGTAAATTGTTGTTTGCTACAGGCTTAACTCAACCAGCTGCCTCTATGCAAGCTACTGACCAGCTCCTTCAGGTTGACCGGTCTTCACGTATTTAGCCGTCCATTCCACAACCTTACATGATTGGCGAAGCTCATGTTCAGCACAATAGCATTGTCAAAGAGTCGTCCCTATGTTCAGAGACAGCATTGGCTGTATGTGGATCTTCTTCAAGTCGCGGCAGCCAAAATACTCAGTTTGCACTCAGCTTTTGCGGCTCCTAGATGCATCCTCAACCCAGTGGTCAAAATATGAGGCCGCGCCCGCATGCTGATTCGGATGTTTTCCAAAGATACTCTCAGCTCTGTGCAGGGAATGCAACCACGGTCTTCGGTACACAACGGTCCCACGCACACTGCACCTTTGAAAGGTATTTGGAATTTACCATCTATTACTTGAGTGAAACTTTCTGACATTTCATCTTAGATTTCTCTTTTTATGAGCTGATTATTTTGTTTATTTATCCAACTGTAAAAAAATCACATCGAGGATGTAATAAAATAGTCTATGCTGGAATACATTTGTACAAATTTTGCCAAGTAAATGCATTTTATAAGTTGGGTTCATATTTGGGAAATAGCTTAAGTAAAGCAATGCATAATGAGATAAGTTGTTGTTTGATTGTTTTAAAAATATTGATAACAATGTATTTGTTAAGCATTTTTTGTTTCAAATAAGCAACTCCAGTACTCTTAACTTCATATAACTTTTTTGTAGATTAATCGCATATGTCGTTGAGATCGAGTAACTATTTCAATTAACTGCATCAGTTCCTTTCATAGAATTTTGAATTTTTTTTGCTTTAATTAAGATGTACATGTATATGTAAGGGGTGTGTTTGGGAAATAGCATGTGCTTATAAACAAGAGTTCATAATCTGTTGTAAGAAAAACATTTCAGGACATCGTGTTTGGCTGTATAAAAAACAAAGTAATCAAATAAGCAGTTTTTTAAGTGTTTGGAAATTATGATAACATGCTGATAATTTGTTGTAAGTAAAGCAATTCAGAAGATAATGTTTGGATGTAGAAAAACGAAGTAAGTAGATAAACTGTTGTTGGAGTGTTTGCCAACTCCGATAAGAACTTAGAAAGCATAAGCAGGTTAAACTATTTGTTTACTGGAAATACATTATTGCATTATATATTAAGTGGATAAGAATAAGCGGTTTACTTCATCAAAACACTTCAAAGTGCTTATTTGCGTGTTAAAAATGACATGTTACAGGTACCATTCTAGGCATAGACATGTTGGTGGTGATCACGGGCTACATGTACCTATCTGTATACATCTACAACCTTTAGAGGAGGCAGTTTTAAAACAACTCACTTATAAATGGATCGATTTAGGGGAGTTGAATGTTCAAATAGGTCAAATAACATTTGTAGCTAAGGGGAACGGATCAAGAGCGTCACACAAGAAGGAAGTTCCTAAAGTCAGTTTATTGCATACAATAAAAAAAATCACAGATTATTAGTACACTGAAAATATTGTTCTCTTTGTTTTAATTTTTCTTTTCTGACTTAATATTGTTCAGGGACATCATCGGATGTGTGCGAAACATCTTCAACCTGTGGGAAACGCAAGTCACATCCTGATAATGATTCTCATAGGTTACAAATGCAGCGTCCGTCTGCTATGCGAAATGTGAGGTCATGCGGTTTTACTGATTCTACAAACAGTGATTATGAAGGTGAGTGTTTTCTTTCTCACCCTTTTTTGGTGGTTATTATTTTTGTTGGTGCGAATCACTGCTTACACCTTCTTTCCTCTACATGAATAGGTGTCCGTCAACCAAACCCTTTCAACTCCACGCGCCGTAAAAGTTCGATTGAGCGCAATGTGCGACCACAGACTGTGGCAGATTAGTATAATGGTTCAAGTTCATTGTTTGCTCATCACATGGGATCCACATCTAGCGAACAGGTTTGTTTCAACTTCGATTTTTGTTTCTGTTCAACATGATTTATATCAAAGATATCAACAATTTTTAAGTCTTATAGGATATAGCTGGTGCTGATTAATATGTTTAATACTGCTTATGCAACTTTAGATGTTTAGTGTTATTGCAAGTGTTTCCAGAAATGAGGAAATAAGCTCTTATAATTAGTTATCCCAAACACCCCCATACCATACATTATGCACGTGACGAAGTAGGAGATGTATTGAGAATTTTTTTTATCTTTCGAGTTTGAATATCTTCTACCTCACATAATGGTTTTTTTGTTGTTGTTTACAGGATCCAACAGATTATAAATGAAGTGCAGAAAATACATTTAAGGGGTGTTTGGCGCTGATTCCAAATAGCTATTTTAAAGGCGCTGATTCACATCATTATTATAGGCAATATGGAAGTGAGTATAACTTGAACAGAAGTACTCAAGTTGACCAGTTTTAAAGCCGTTGGTTTACATCATTATTATGGGTCGTTCGGTTGCTGCAACAAGATCGTTTGGCACTGACTTTCAAAGACATGTTCGCTGTCTATCGTCATCAGATAATTCAATTAGTAATCACTCCCAATATCTTTCAAGCTTTAACATAAGAGTTTATATTTTAATACTTTTAAAGCAACTAACTACAAAAATTATGTTGAACACAGATTAATGTAGTGTCGCGTTTTGGCATGATATTCATGGGTGCATAGTTGCAGCATTGGTCATATCAAACTACTTTTAATAGGATCGCTAAGCACAAAAGAAACTGCTTCATTAACTCCATTTCTTCTAGCACTTCCCGTTATGACTATTGGGTTCCATATGTACTGTAAAGGTATGCAATTATCAGATTCCCATTACAGGTATGTATATTGATTTCAAGTAGCCGTATGATCAAGGTAAATAGGAAATTAGGAGTAACACATGTATCTAAAACTTAGAAAATGCCCTTTTTTGGCACACCAACCTGCTATCTTTAAAAATACCATACATGAATAAACTATTGTATTTGATAACCTTATGATCTAATCAAATACTAAATGATTCGCTTTCATGTTTGCAGAGATTCTTAAAGACTGATGAAAAAAGGCGAATGTGGGACAGAGATCTGAAATATCACAGCGACAATGACACTTCTCAGTTTTTCCTTAGATATTGGGGCTGACTTCGTTGTTAATGATGCTGGTACATGTGGTACCAGTTCAGTAAGTGAACCGAGACTTATAGATACTTATTAATGATGGTATTTACGTCCAGTATATACGACACTATTTGCATCTGATAGCTTCTGCTATTCTCGCAGGCCCACTGCTGGGATACATGCACCTTGGTGCATGTGACCAGACGTGTCAACATTGCAAGGCCTACTTCTGGTACGAAGAGCGTATAAGAAATAATCCAAGATATGTGCGTCCAAAGTATCATTGATGTTGTATGGGGGCGTGTTTATGTTGGTAAGTTCATTGTCATGAAAATCTGCACTTTTTTTAGATTTTGTTTTCTCAGTATGTAGAACTATAATGGTTATGCTTATTGCAGCCAATAATGGATTGATAAACATGGTCGATAAAAAGGAGAACAATCATCTGCAGATAGCTACATGAAAGGGTCGTAATGAGGTACTTAATGATTATCATATTTTTGTTTCAAGAAGTTGACTTTGATATTGTTAGTGCAAAAACTGTGTATGGGGGTGAATATGGGTTTATATCATTTATTGGGCTGGGCCAATAAATGGGTTGTGATGTAGATCTTGCACTAATCTAAGTGTTGAAGAGATAATCTATACAAATGAGAGCCGTTAGCCTTACCGCAGGGCGGACCCCGCGATTAAGCTCCGGCGTGAGAGTAAGTATACATGTTTGTCAGAGAATGTCAGAGTATGTGTATGTATTAATGATTAGACAGAATGTACCTCTTTGGGGTGTGAAATGACCCCTATTTATAGGCAAGCCCAATACTAGGGTTCCCTAGTATTTCGCTTGTAACTGTTGGTGGCCGGACTGGGTCCCTTGTATGGCAAGGGTCCACGTGTAATCGTGTTTGCGGACACGAGTGTTCTTCCGCGGTCAGTGTTTGTCCGCGGAGATGCAACGGGTGCGGCTTTTAAGATACTCACGTGCGTCTTTGGAATATCCGGAGCATGACCCTTGTCAGGCTTAGCAGTCCGGCTATTTGTTGTATTGGGCCTGGGCCCATATGCGTATATTATGAACTAAGCCCAGTAAGCTTGGTGCTCATATTATACGTCATCAAGTCCCCCCAGTCTAGTTTGCTTACTGTACGTGGTACAATTATAGCGTGCAGTGAGCGTTACTAGACTAGAGTTCCGTGATCAGAGCTTCTTCCGCTCCTGCCTTGTTCCGGGTCTTTTGCGCCATTTTTGCAGTTTGTCGTTGGTTACGTGGGCTCTTCGTGTCCCCTTATATTCTGCGTGATTTGACCGCCTGGGTCCCATGTCCAGCTGTTATCATTATCTTTTTACTCCACCTTTGTACCGTTGATCGGGAAGTGTCTTGGCACGTGTCATCATCTTACCTTTACCTGACTTAAATATACCATGGGTATAAATAGTCAATTCATGCCCTACTGTTTCTTTTTTTTTCATCTTCTTCCACTTTTCCACCATTGTTGATAAATTTCAAGGTTTTCTAGTTGCACAGCCTCCCTTACTCTAGCATTTCTTTTTTATTCAGGTTAATCTCTTTGCTTCTCTTTTATTATGGGCAGTATTACATCTCTCAAATGTGTTCTTACACAAGAACACCTTGATGCCATTTGTGCTAAATATTTTGTTCCCGAGGAAGTTCATCCTCAACTGCCAAGCTCCGATGCCACCATGCATGAAAGACCAACTGGTAAAGTTAGAATGTACACCTGATTCTTTGATTATGCCAACTATCGTATCTCGTTTTCTACCTTCTTCATGTCTGTTCTTACCTATTTCCGCATTCTGTTTTCCCAATTGTCCGTGTTTGGATCTGCCAAGGTTTCTCACTTTGAAATCTTATGCCGTGTTTGTGGCATTGAACCTTATATTAGTCTATTCCGCTATTTCTATACGCACAATTACAAAAATGGATGGTTTGTGTTCACCACGCGCCCGAACGTCCGTGCTTGTTATTCTAAGAATTTGGATTCCGTGAAGAATTGGAATGATCATTTTTTCTGGGTTGATGAATTTG
>BQNB010063609.1:0-27380 GCA_026074375.1 Tanacetum coccineum | reverse complement strand
AGTGTTTACCTTTAGCAAATACTCCGTAATTTGGTCTTGTCTTAATTACGCAAAAGGAAGCATTAGGCATAGAGTCCGGGTGTAGCCTTAAAAGATACGAAGCATAAGCATTTTTAATAAGCAATCCAAAAGATACCCAATTAAGTAAACCATGTAACACTAGCAGACATTTCATCAAACACGTTATATACAACAACAGAACTTCGCCCATTCGGCCACTGTTTTCGGTCCAATTTAATGTATATAAAATACGCTAAATTTAACTAGTGAATGAAGATTATACATATTTACTGAGCAGCTTACCTGAATGATTTAACACAGAGTCTTGAGCATCAAAGTTACTGATACATCAACCGGAAGTAAGTGTGTTTTTGTTTGATATGGGCTTTTGTTCATTATGGATTTTTGTTGGGCCCATTGTAAAAAAAGTTGTGTTTCTGCTTCTAGTTTTAACAAGCAAGAGGCGAATATGATTTAAACTTTTGTTTCTGACTCATGTCGTTTATTTTAAAGTTATTAATAGTTTATGGTGTGTTTTGAAAGTTTTTTTTTAAATATATACATACATTAAATTTCAACATTTTTTTTAAATTGTACAGAAGCATTGCAATATTGAGCATATATATATAAACTTCAACATTTTTTATAAATTATACGTATGTCAAAAGCGTTGCAATATTGAGCTCGTTTTGTTCGCAATTCGAAGATCTTTCCCATAATATTTTTTTATCTGAATGAATCGGTAGATATGTGCTATATATTTGCTAAATAAAGTTTATTATATAAAAAAGTCGTAAATAGTAAAGCTTGAGGGTTCATTTTGTAAGTTTTATTTTTTTTTACCATTTTGAGTCGGCGGGGTTTTTTTTTCTTTTCTTTTTTAACTTTTGAGCCGGTTGCGCTAATTTCGGCCCGATGTCAAAACGACCATGTTTTTTACGGCTAATGAGTAGCTTTATCAAATTTAAGTGCAAAAACACATACTAACTTGTAGCACTAATTTTCGTAATACTGATTATCAACACATCATATACCAACTAGGGGTGTAAACGAGCGAAAATATACTCGAGTAGCTCAAGCTCGAGCTCGACTCGTTTAGATCGAGTCGATTTCGAGTAGTTTATGAGTCGATCTCGAGTAACTCGCGAGTTGTCTCGTCTCGTTTACACCCCTAATACCAACCCAATATTTCGGATACCATCTAATAAGCAAATGAGAAATTAGGCCGGCCCAATTCAGTATAACAACCCGATCCTAAGTAGCTTTGAGATATAAATCCCTTATAATATTTAGCTACAAACCAAACCTAATCACTACTCATAGTAACCTCCGCCCACATCTAACTTTTCCAATCCCTCCATCACCTTCCTTATCACTTCACAAACAAAGATAAACCTGCCTCATAATTCATTCAGTTCATATGCAGCCGTCATCGAATCACAATAGATAACCCACGAAACATATTCTGTTTATTAAGGCACAAACTCAAACCCACTTGAATGAAGAACCAAGATCATTTTCGGCTTCAAGAATACTTTTATAAAGGACTCCGAGCAGGTTTGAGTGTTTTTGTTTTATGTTTACTTTAAAAACCAAACAAACAAAGAATGAAACATTGATACTTTTTGTTCTTTGTTTAAAAACATTTTCGAATATAGGGATATAGATCTATGATGATGTTTCATTTTTCGTGTTTGATTTTGTAAAGTCCAATCTATTATTGTTCAACACGAAAGAAACGAAATTGGGATCTAATATTTTGTATTCGAGTGATTGTTTGAGGAGATGGAAGGGCTGTGACGATGGGATTAGGTAGTTATGGATTTGTTGTTGTTGTTCATCTTCGTTGTGATAGAGATGGGTTTATGGTAGTTTTAGTTTTGATGGTGTTGATTTTGGTTAGTAGAAAATTAGAAATCTTGGTGTGTTCTTCTTTAGCTCATTGTGATTCTGTTCTTCCCATTTTTTTCTTGGTTTTGGGCCAGAAACGACTATTGAGTATATACGAAGGTGGGCTTGGGCTTTAACAGTGTTTATGGCGACATCGTTTAACACTTCTATTGAGTATATATAAATTTGTTTTTCTTAAATGCATAAAGTTAATTTTATTCTAGTCGCGTCCATACTGCAAATAATATGTTTATAGAAAGTCAGTTAAGAAGTTTTAATTAGATTAACAAGAAGTTAAGAAAAGAGAAAGGAATTTTTGTATGGGTAAAAAAACAAAAAAGCTTAAGAATCATATAAATTTTCTACTCCTAAGATTTAAATGTCATATTTTTTTAAATATGACATTCAAAGTCTGTGGCAGAAGACATAATACTAATCTCAAGACAAATAGTGTATATACAATTTGGTATATAAGTTAGCAACATTTTCATTCTCTAACCTATGTGGGATTGAATTTTAAAATGATTTTTGTTATCTTTAGTCTTTATTTTAGCAAAAGTTCATGGTATTCAAGTGTTAAGTTTGTTATTAGTCAAAATAAAAGGTTGTGGGTTAACTTGTGTCCCAAGCCCAGCCCATGACTGACTTAGGGTTTGTTCTCCCCTTCATCTCTATAAAAGGAGGTGAGGGGGGAAGGGTCTTGTCACGTCATTCTTTCAAGTTCATTCGATTAATAAAGTTTAATCGTTTTGGTTATTACGTGTAAGTTCTATCTTATTGTTGATCATATATACTTGATGTGGTGTGTCGATTCATCTTTACAAGTTTCAGGTTCCGCGAGCTTGCTTCCGGGTTGTTAGTCGATCGAAAACTAACAAGTGGTATCAAGAGCCTTGGTTCGAAGGTGTGGAAGCGAGTCGAATCTTGTAAAGGGTTTTCTTGGTGTTCGTTTTTCTTCTGAGCAACAGGATTATTGTTCACATATTTTCGACATTGAAGGTTTACTTGTTGTTCGTTCTGCAACAGCAAGGGTTCTTGCGTTCGGTTTGTCGGACGTCAATGGGCAGCAAGGGTATCGATATTATAAGGGAATCTTGGGTTTTCGAAGTTGTCGAGGTTATCGACACAGGTTATCGAAGATCGGAGAAGGTTACTCTGTTTTTGGTTTTTCTTTTTCTCTGTCGTTGTATTGGAGAATAAGACTAAAGTCATCATTGGTTTGTTTAATAATATATTGGAGGGAAACTTTTAGTCTTGATAAAGAAATATTTTTATAACAAACTGGTGGATTGAAGTACATGTGCACGTATATATTTTTTTTATTGGTTTGAGATTGTGATATTTAATTATCATAAGGATTATCAAATTAATAAGGGTTAAATAATGACGGAAGCCAAGTTTGACATTGAAAAAGTCGATGGAACTGGTGATTTCAGGTTATGGAGAATCAAGATGCGTGCTTTATTAATCCAACATGGATGTGAAGCAGCTTTGGAGGTTTTACCCGTAGATATGGAAGCTCAAGCGAAAGCTGAGCTAAACAAGAAAGCTCACAGTGTCGTGATTGTGTGTTTAGGTAACAAGGTTCTAAGAGAGGTTACCGGGGAGACGACTGCAGCGGGGGTTTGGTCAAAGCTCAAGACTTTATACATGACAAAGTCATGGCCAACAAGTTGTACCTGAAGAAGAAGTTGTATACATTATACATGCTGGCTGGACGAAATATTTTTGAGCATATAGATGAGTTCAACAAAATCGTTCTTGATTGAGGTAAAATTCAAGGATGAAGATCTTGCTTTATTATTACTCACTTCTTTACCAGCATCATACGAACACTTTGTGGATACCTTGCTCTATGGACGGGAAGCTTTGACTTTGGAGGACGTGATGGCCACACTAAATTCAAAGGAAATCAAAGAAAGGTCTAAGGCAGAGGGGGATGATGGTGAAAGGTTATATGTGAGAGGAAGAACTGATCGTAGGGATTCATGTCAGTCAAGGGGAAAATTAAGATCGAAGTCTTGAGGTGGAAGACTCAAGTGCTATATTTGCCAATCTGAGGATCACTTGAAGAGAAACTATCCGAAGAATAATCGCAAGAAGTCAACAGGTTACGTCAAGAAAGATGAGCAACCAAGCTCTAGTGGTTCGACTTATGATGATTCTGAGGTGATGATGGTGATGAGCGCATAGGCTCTGCTAGATTGGATCATGGATTCAAGATGTTCATACCACATGACACCCAGGTTAGATATACTTTTTGATTTTCTGGAATGCGATGGGGGCAGTGTACAGTTGGTGACAACAAGGAGTGTAAGATCAGAGGTATTGGCAAGGTGAGGATACAACTGAGAGATGGGTCAAGTTTTGTGTTACACAATGTCTGGTATATTCCTAAATTGAAAAGAAACCTGATATCGTTGGGAACTCTTGAAAAAGAGGGATTTACCGTAAAATTACAGTCGGGTAAAGTCAAGGTGATTAATGGTTCCAGGGTTGTTTTATCTGGAATACGAAGGGATAATTGTGTATACTCTTTGGATGGCCATGCAATGGCAGGTGAGCTTAATGCTAGTGTTGAAGAAAAAGAAAGTCTTGCGCAGGTTTGGCACAAAAGACTGGGACGTATCAGCGAGGCGGGACTGCAGGTGCTGGAAAAGCAGGGGCTGTTTGGCAAGAAAAGTATAGGTAAGCTTGATTTTTGTGAGAATTGTGTTTTGGAAAAGTCGCATCGAGTCGGGTTCGGTGTAAGAAGGCACACTACTCAGGGAGTGATAGACTATGTTCATTCAGACTTATGAGGTCCGTCTCAGGTGGAATCATTGGGATGTAAGAGGTATTTCTTATCTATTGTTGATGATTATTCCAGGAGGGTATGGGTTTATATCAATATGTTAAAACACGAAGCATTTGGAAAGTTTAAAGATTGGAAGCAATTAGTAGAAAATCAGACTGGGAGGATGGTTAAGAAGCTGAGAACAGATAATGGTCTTGAGTTCTGTAACCAGGAGTTTGAGCAACTATGCATTGAGAGTGGGATTGCTAAACATCTGACAGTTGCCGGGACGCCGTAGCAGAATGGGCAACAGAACTCTCATGGATAAGGTACGCTGTTTATTGATTCAGTCTGGATTGCCCAAGACCTTCTGGGTGGAAGCGACATGTATGACCGCATATCTTATCAATAGGTCACCATTGATAGCGATTGAGAAAAAGACACATATGGAGATGTGGTCGGGACATTCAAGTGATTATGGGATGTTGAGGATTTTTGGCTATGTCGCATACCCACACGATAAACAAGGTAAGCTCGAGCCGAGAGCGTTAAAATGCGTTCTTTTGGGGTATCCTGAGGGTGTGAAGGGGTACAGACTATATAGGCTTGATGATGAATCACCTAAAATAGTTACAAGCAGGAATGTAGTCTTCAATGAAAGTGATTTGTACAAAGACACGTTGAAGGATTCTGGTGCATGTACTGATAAGTCTGTTGAGGAATTACAGGTTGATGTGGAGCTACAAAGGTTAAATAATAGGAAGATCAAACAGATCAGGAAGATGGCGATGATGAAGATGCAGGGGATTAAGAAATCGATCAGCCACCGGATCTCACAGATTATCAGTTGGTCCGGGATAGAGAGCCAAGGACAAGAACGAAACCTTTGAGGTTTTGAGATGAAAGTAATATGGCTGCTTACGCGTTTGTTGTAGCAGAGGAAGAAGATAATCATGAACCGTTGACATACTAAGAGGCAGTTGCTTGTGAAGACAGTTCTAAGTGGAAAGCTGCTATGAAAGAAGAGATGGATTCTCTTAGGAAGAACAAGACCTGAGAATTAGTAGATCATCCAGCTGGGCAAAAGCTGGTGAGTTGTAAATGGTTGTTCAAGATAAAGGAAGGGATTAAAGGTATTCAAAAGCTTAGGTACAAGGCAAGGTTGGTGGCTCGTAGATTCACACAGAGGGCAGGTATTGATTACAATGAAGTATTTTCTCCGGTAGTTCGACACACATCTATTCGGGTTATACTTGCATTGACTGCGTGTAAAGATTATGAGTTGGAGCAGCTTGATGTAAAGACGGCATTTTTACATGGAAATCTTGAAGAAGTGATCTACATGAGGCAGCCACCGGGATATGAACAATGCAACAAGGTATGGTTTGAAGCAGTCACCTAGGCAATGGTATAGGAGGTTTGATGACTATATGCTGAGCAACGGGTTCAAGCGTAGCAGTTACGACAGCTGCGTATATTACATGAGTTATGCACCAGGTGAGTATATCTATCTATTGTTATACGTAGACGATATGCTGATTGCTTGTAAGAGTAAGGCTGAGATTGGGTCTACCAGGTGTTTGCTTAAAAAGAAGTTTGACATGAAGGAGCTCGGGAAAGCAAAGAAGATTCTTGGTATGGAGATCGTCGGGGATCAGAGTCGTAAGATTCTGAGGGTGTCACAATCCGAGTATGTTTCTAAGATTTTAAATAACTTTAGAATAGACAATGGGAAATTGGTTCAGATGCCATTTCCCGGTTAGGGATTGTGATGTTGAAAGGATGAGTAAGGTGCCGTATGCAAATGCGGTTGGGAGCTTAATGTACTTGATGGTGTGCACGAGACCAGACATAGCGTATGCAGTAAGTGTAGTTAGCAGATATTTGGCGAATCCGAATAAAAATCATTAGGAAGCAGTGAAATGGATTTTGAAATACTTGAGGGGTACTGCAAACGTGGGTTTGGTGTATGGGACAAATCGTGGCAACCATGTGGACGTAACAGGTTTTGTTGATTTGGACTACGCTAAGGATCCAGATAAAGGTAGGTCTATCACGGGTTACGCATTTTTAGTACATGGATGTGTTGTAAGCTAGAAGGCAACACTACAACACGTGGTGGCTTTTTCAACTACAGATGCGGAGTATATGGCCCTTATGGAGGCTGTGAAGGAAGCTATTTGGCTAAGGGGGCTCTTGGAAGAGTTGGACGTGGAGCTTAACACTGTGGC
This sequence comes from Tanacetum coccineum, assembly GCA_026074375.1. Lineage (NCBI taxonomy): Eukaryota > Viridiplantae > Streptophyta > Magnoliopsida > Asterales > Asteraceae > Tanacetum > Tanacetum coccineum. The sequence continues at coordinate 20,483 of BQNB010063609.1, read as the reverse complement.
AGTTAATTGTGATAATCAGGGCGCGATTCACTTATCGCGGAATAATGTTTTTCATGAAAGGACTAAGCACATCAATGTGCGTTATCACTTTATCATATAGGTCTTGGAAGCAAAGATGGTTAAAGTTCCGAAGGTGGGCACTAAACACAATGTTACGGATGCCTTGACGAAGTTGGTACCTGGACTCAAGTTACAACATTGCTTGGAGTTGCTGAATGTTGGTGTAGGCTAATATAAAGCCTAAGGTGGAAATTGTTATGTTTAGTCTTTATTTTAGCAAAAGTCTCGGGTAGTGTTAAGTTTGTTATTAGTCAAAATAAAGGGTCGTGGGTTAACTTGTGTCCCAAGCTCAGTCCATGACCAACTTAGGGTTTGTTCTCCCCCCTCATCTCTATAAAAGGAGGTGAGGGGGGATGGGTCTTGTCACGTCATTCTTTCAAGTTCATTTGATTAATATAGTTTAATCGTTTGGGTTATTACGTATAGGTTCTATCTTATTGTTGATCATATATACTTGTTGTGGTGTGTCGATTCATCTTTACAAGTTCCAGGATCCGCGAGCTTGTTTCCTAGCAGTTAGTCGATCGGAAACTAACAATTTCATAACAAGTATACTACTGTGTCTAAATTCTTTATTGACTCGTGTCGATCTACTAATCTTTGCCATTTATTAAAGCTACTAAATTAAATGATACTTGTTTGTGTTAATTTAATTGTTCAGTACAATATATTCAGTTTCAAGTTTCGACCTTTAGGCTTGTGGGTGGTGTCAAATTACCAAATAACAACTATGTTTTCGAGTCGATAACCAAAATATGAAGTCGACAACTATGTCATGGCGATTGAAGAATCAAAGAATCTAACAACTCTATCACTTGACGAACTTATTGGAAATTTGAAGATTTATGAAGAAATAATTAAGAAAGATTCCGAAATCGTCAAAAGCAAAAGAGAACAAAGTAGGTCTATTGCCTTGAAAGCTAGAAAGGAATCTAGTGATGACGATAGCTCAACCTCCGATAGTGAAGATAAAGAATACGCCATGGCCGTAAGACTTCAAGAAATTCTTCAAAAGACGAGGACGATTCGTAAGACAACCATATGAAGAGAGAAAATCATTCTAAAGAAATAAAGACGACAAAAATGGCAAAGGCGAAAGAAAATGCTTTAAGTGTGATGATCCAAATCATCTCGTCAGAGAATGTCCAAAACTATCAAGATATCAAAACCAAAAGCGTTTGTTGGAGGATCTTGGAGTGATAGCGACGAAGATGGAGATGAAAAAACAAATGACGAAAAGTGTCTTATGGCTAAAGCTTCCAATGAGGTACTTTCCGAAACCGAATACTTTAGTGATGACCAATCATCACTAGACGAAAATGACTTAGATAGTGAATATAGTAGACTATGCAAATTAGGACTAAAAGTCATGGCTAAAAATAAAACTTTAAAACAAGCTAAAGTAGAATTAGAAAATGAAGCACTAGAATTAAGAGATAAATTATCTAGGTTAGAAAAAGGTAAGGAAGTAATTGAAGAATGTAAATTATGTCAAGACCTCAAGCTTGAAAATGAGAAGCTTAGAAAGGAAATATCTAGGCTAAATCAATTTAATGATAGTAGTCACTCACTTAAGAAAATAATAAGTTCTCAAAAAACTTCCGGAGATAAATCCGGGTTAGGTTTTAATTTTACCAAAGGATCACCTAGCGAAACCAAACAAGTAAAGTTTGTAAAAGCCCAAGAAGTTGAGTCGAAAGAAAAATTGATAGAATCAAACCCAAAATTTATACTTATAAATAATACTAAAATTCCTATTGCAAGTGATGATGTGGTAAAACGTTTTTACAAACCCTCCTTAAAACCCGGAGTCGGATTTACTAAACCCACAATGAGGTCTAAAACACCTCCTCCGAGAAGAAATGAAAACTCTCATCCTCGTTCCAAAACACCTCAACCTAGGAGAGACCAAGGTAGACCAAATTACTCTAACACTAATCACACAATGTGGAATCATCCACATCAACCAAGCTTTACTCAATGTGGAAGATGCTCACCGTGCATGTGTTCGAATCAAATGCAAAACATATGCGGAAACAATAACTTCGGATACATGAAACGTTGGGGACCAAATGGCTAAGCCATCACAACCTTTGAAGTAGTGTGCTCTCTACAAACATTCTTTGTCTCCGGATTAAGGAATTCATGATAAGGTTCCCATGAACCCTTATCATTTACATCATGAAGACATTAATGAAGATAATTCTAAAGACTAAGGTACGTCTCACTTTTCATATTCGTAGAATATAGATTATAAGTAAATGTCTATGTGACTATGATGTTGTAGTGTAATTAGTTCTTAGAAAATAATGTAGTCTCTAGAAATACCATTTGTTGGTTTTCTAGCTTTGAAGAGATTAGTTCACTATGAACTATTCTTTCGTGTAGATTATTGTTATACGTCTACAAAATGGAAATCTTCTATGACCACATAGCAAACTCACGTAGACGAAGAAGAGCAAGCTAATGGTTAACAATTAACATAGAAGTAGGATTAGTCGCATGAAGATCATAGACACACTATGGATGAAACAAACTCCCTTCGACCTCGACGATCGCCTCGGATCCGTGTCAACCATCATCCCTCGACCTCGCACGATCGCCTCACGATCCGTTGTCAACATCATCCTTACGTCTTTCTCCGAATCAACTTTGTTGAAAATTTTCAACTAAGTCTTTTTATTTAATTTAGCTTCGCTATCCATTATTCGTCTAATCTCAATTTCGCAATATATACTAATTGTCTTTTGAAGATAAGGAAATTAATCCATCCTTCTTGCTTGAAAATTTAACTCTAAAATCACCCTCTCGGAATTGACGTCTTGGATTTCTTGTCCGAAATTGTTCAAAGAAATTTTTTAATTTTACAAAGGGTTAATTATTAATTGTCAATAATCATTCTCACCCCAAACAACTTGGGCCTCAAAAATAAATCGTAAAGGATAAATTTTTTTTCAAAGGAGCGGCCCCCTTTTTTAAATTAATGGAGACCCGGTGTATAAAATGGGTGCGGCCCCTTAATATTAATATTAAGGAGGACCGCCTAATCTGAAAAACAAACACCCCCTTTCTGATCGAAATTATACCCCAAAATACTTCATATTTTTTTTCTTCTTATATCCCCTACCACTGTTGACACGAAACACACTAGCCCAATATAACCTTCAACAATCAACTTCTAAATCGCCCTAATTTACCAAAATTCCGCAATGGGGCGTTTCAGCTTTAACAAAGACAATCAACAACATCATTTTTTTATGCTTTCCATCATTCTTTTTCTTTGATTTCATCCATTTTGCCTATCCTAATCAAAATCTGGGTGTTATTATTATTTTCATACTTTTAGATTAGAACTAGAAACTATTTAACTACAATGTTTCCCGCTCTAGTCATGAAAGAATTCCAATACTTTTATTAGAAATGAGTCACAATTTTTTCTTGTAAATTCTTATAAACTTACATACGTTTTTATTCATTTTCTTTTTAAAAAAATATTTCTTGATAACAAAGTTTTTACATTGTGGATTCATGCACATAAAACTCGTTTTTAATGCCAATTCTACATTGCCCCATCTCAAAACACACATTACTTAAATATATACTTTTCGAAATATCATATGGGATAATATGGTTACAGAAATAAAAAGGATTCGTAGTGATTTTGTTCGTTTCTTAGGAACAATTGTTAGAGCGTCAAATGTACCTATAACTAGAGTTTGTCACGTGTATAAACACTTAACCCCACAACTTGTAATAAGTCTCAAGGATATATATATTCATATATTTCTTGATATATCTTTATAAATGGCAATTATAATAAAGGGGCGTTTGGGTTTTTAATGTCTTTTTTAAAGCGCATATATATTTCTAGTTTCAAAACAAACACTATTTACTCTTGTCATAATCATGATTAAAAAACTTAATTATACTTGTCAAAACAATATATTCCACTTAATACATTATTTTTCGACCATGCTTAGACAAAATGTATATTGATAAGGTGAATTAGTCTGGGATCCCCTCCCACCCCCACCCCGTTGGTGCAGATATTCCTTACGTTTACGCAATAAGTGTTTACCTAGGTACTCCCACCCCTTATTCGCACTTGATGTTGAAATTTCTACATAAACTAATATATATTTCTTCGACACATCATTAGATTAAGTCAAAATAAAATTAAGGAACATATGGAATCACTTCTTAGGTTTTTTACTTTTTTTTAATGTCGAAGGAATCTTGTACCCACATTGAGTCGAATTAATTAATGTCTTTGGATTATTGATAGTGAGCTAGATGGCTTCCCTATGATGTAGTTTAGACAATTTTAACTTCTTTATATGTATGTTATTACATCTTGTGTGGTGATCATATTGATCGTTATTCGGAAAAGACTTGATGTGTTAGTAATTTTTTAGTACTTGCTTTGCTTTTGATGACTTTAAACATTTGGTTTTTGTGCTTGTTTTATTTAAATCAAACTAGTTGTTTGTGACTATTGGTTCATAAATTTAATGTGTTTATACATGTTATATGATTAAATATGATCATAACAACTCCAATGGCTTGCTGCAAATAAAACACACATAACAAAAATACTCTCACAAAAAAAAAAATTGAGAGAATATCGTTTTTTCTGTGAAAAATGGACAAACCAAACACGAGGGCGGAACTCACCTTAATTCAACACGGGCGTCCCCCCTTAATTTTAAGGGAACCGCCCCCTATTTAAGGGGACCTTACCTATAATTCCGCCCTGACTCCAGTATTTCACGGTTTTTTTGTTTAATTTTTTATTTATATTTTTTGTTTACTTTGTTAAACAAAAATTTTTTTTCTGCTCTTTGACCCTCTTTTACCTAGTCTCAGCTATTTTTGCCCAGAATGCTCGAACACAATTTGGAATAATTTAAACTAGTTCAAACTCATTCCATTTTAAAACCATTTCCTTCCCATAAATTCTCTCCAAATGATCATCTCCAACACACCATCTTCTTCATCATTCATCAACCATTATCAACATCCATAGAATCCACTAGAGCATCCATTTCCAATGCCTCCAAGAAACCAAAAAACAACATCATTCCACCAAAACAATTGTTTGTGGATTTAACCCATGATGACTGATGTGCGCTAAAACACACATCATTTATATCCCGAAAAACACTATTAATCGGACTAAAAACGCTAAAATATGCTTAATTATATTGCAAATATATTTGTTTGGTATTTTTTTATGTCTTGCAGGTAAAAGGATTGAAAACGATGCAAAAATGGGTATTTACGGGTTTGTCGTGATCAAGAGTGCCTAATATTCAAAATCAAGACAAAGTCGTAAAAAGTCCTCAAGCATGCCATTGGAAAGAGCACGAAAATACGATGATACTCCATCACCTTCACCTCCTATCCTTGGTAATCCCATTCCTTAGAACCTTCTTGAGGCACATGGAGATTCAGGTTTGTGTTGCATTCACAATCGTACTTTCAAATTTGGATTGAGAGATGAACTCCAATATTTTTTTTTTTTTACCCCCCCCCCCCCCCCCCCCCCCCCCCCCCCCCCCCCCCCCCCCCACCCCCCCCAATTTTTTTTTTTTTTTTTTTTTTTTTTTTTTTATGTTTTATATATTGAAATATGATCTCACAAACAACAAACATCCATTCCACCACTCCATCATCTTCCCCAAACTAAACATCTATAGTTTAGTTTTTTTTAATAATTGTCCATCCCCATTTTGCAGCAAGTCCTTATGGAAGCTTTTATAGCTATTGGATTTTTTGTAGTTTTAAAAATCTCATGAATGTTAGCTGTTTTTTTTTCTTTGTATGCATGAGTGTGGTTCACGACACTATTTTATTTTTAATGGATGATTTTGTTGGTTGCATTTTATTATGCATATTATTCCTTCTTGCTGCATGTTTAGAAAATATTTGTATTGTTCTAACTCGTTTGTAGCAAGAAACCATAGCCTCGATTCCTGATGCCCTCAAACGAGGGGTAGCACATATCAAGGGGGCATTTATTCGTTGATTTTACTAGCAATTTTCGACGATGGCCTGCTTTGTTACTACAAAAGGGGGAGAATATGACATAAAACTCACTAAATACTTGTTTAAAATTATATAAAATTTATATTAATTGAGTTTTAATTTTGTAATCATCAAAAAAGGAGGAAGATTGTTGTAGAAATAATGCCTAAAAATTTATTATATTTTTTGATCTTTAGTTTTGATAATCACAAAATATAAAATGTTCAATGTAAAATTAAAGTTAACAAGTAATTATTAGTAAATTTTCATTTCGAAAATTATATCACTTAAAGGTATGAATAAATAAATGCTTAATGCCTTTTATGATTAAAGGAAATTTTTATTCAAATCTCATACTTTTATAAAATATTGTAAACATTTTTATAAACATTACAAAAAAATTTCTACAATTAAAAGAAATGTTTTATTCAAAATAAACATTTTAAAATTCAAATTTTCGAACCTAAAACGGCTAGAAAAGTTCCAGAAAATCCCCCCTACACAAAAGACAAACTGGGGAAGCCCTAGTCTAGGGTGACCCCCTTAAATACACGGGCGACCCCCTTAATTTTAAGGGGACCGCCCACCTATTTAAGGGGACCACCCATAGACTGATGCTCTTCCAGATTGTCCTATTAATACTGGACTTTTCCCCACTTATTTCTCACCTTTTGCACTCATTCTTTTGATCTAAAACAACCCACACATCTCATTAAAATCCTTTGATCATTTAATCATAAAGCTTTGTTTCCAAGTGATCCAAGCTCAATTCCTCAAGTGCAAGAGAAGAATACTTCCATCATCAAATGAAGAAGTATTACACCTCAAGTGTGTATTGCAATCTTGTTGCTCATATTCTAACTTGTAATCATTTGTAAATTCTTGGTAAAATTATGTAGTAGATAAATCTTGGTGATTGTTGTAAGTATAGTTGAATCTTAGTGATTCATCCAAGTTGTGATAGTTAGGTGTGAAAGTGCACGAGAGTAGTGAAGTAGTGGTGGGAAGAAACCTACGGTGTGAAGAAGTTTACCACGGTCGACTTTCAGTGAATATTATTGACCCTTCCCCACACACAACCATAAACCATAACCCCCCCATCTTAATAATCTCAATCCCTGACAGCCAGGAAGATAAGAGGTTAAGCATACATCCCGCTCGTCGCGCTGACAGTCACGAGTTGTAGCAGAGTGCGTGTATGTAAGATGAGAGTGCTCGGTTAGACGTCAGCCACGCGCATCTCTAGTCAGGCCAGGGCTGACTCTCGTGTCGTATAGGAACTCGACATCGTAGTGTCTAGTTCCACGTGACACACACATTATCGCAGGCTGTGTCTCTTGTCCTACTAAGCTGAGCCCGATATCGTAGCCTGTATCCCTGGCGGAGTCTAATACTCGTAGCACAATGCCTCTCTTTGGTACGCTTTAATATCAGCTAAACTTGAGAGCTGCGACAATACAAGTGACAGATGAAGTGATGAAAACTCTCCGAGTATAATAGTGACGCACGCTATAGCCTATACCCCTCGCATAGGCTACACGCTTAAGACCCCGCTTAGAGACCCACGTAGGCCGCCGAAGACGCCCGTGCGTACCCCGTTACCGATCCCACCCACTCATCTAATCCTCGTGTTGTGGTTTTGATTGTCTTACTCTTATTCTTGTCTTCCTTTTATTTTTCATACTATCCTATTTATTTGTTTAGACATGTATATTGTTTATATTGTGTAAGTGTTCAATTCAAATAAAGTCGATCTAAGTTTTTTATTAACAAACATAACATTTAAATTAAAAACGCGGTAAAACTATTCAAACCCCTCCTTTAGTTTTCCACATGATTGCCTTGACGGTTTCGCAGAAGTCCCTTGGGTCATCGAACTTCTCGTTGTCATAAGTAGGGCTATGGTCCTCATAATATCGTGCCCCGGATTCTTCGGCTGTTTCTGTACGAAGCTTACCAAGTCCGGTTCCGATTGATGATGGTTCATCTTGTGGCAGGATTAACATGGTCATAAAAGATTTGGACTTGGAGCCAAAGGTCGATACCATGATGAGGGACTTTTTAGAGTAAGTCCTTGAAATGAGTCCATGCTTCAGAAAGAGACTCTCCTTGATGTTGTTGGAACATCGGGATGTCATTGCAAAGTTTTGCGATCCTTCCCGATGGAAAGAATTGAGCAAGAAAACGAGTAGTAAGATCCTCCCATGTGGAGATGGATCCAGCTAGAAGACGTTTAAGCCAGTTGCTAGCTTAATCGCGAAGGGAAAATTGAAATAAATGCAGGTGCGTCCTTTCCCTATTTGAAACATCAAGGTCAAGTGAGTCCACTGTTTTAGAAAATCCTCTAGATGTTGGTTTGGATCCTCGTATTCGATCTGAATGTCTTTTCATTCCGCATTGGATCCGAAGTATGTGGAAAGGCATCCGTTATGCACCAAACCGGATGGTGTGTCGGTCGTAGAGGCACACACATGTTCCCTACGAGGAGCTCAATGTGTTTTTGATCGCTTTGGTGGCTAGTTTGGAGTAATCTTCCGAGGAGTCGCGGATAGGATTTTCGCTTTCCTAGAGCATCAAACGAACAATGGTTCACACAAATAACACGAAGAAAAGATAGACTACGAGAAAGCTAATATACTGAAAATAAAATTCTCACTTGATAGGAATCAAGCGAGTAGACCTAAGTTAAACAATGACCTAACTATTCCCCATGCAGCAGCGCTAAAAACTTGATGCGGTTGTCGTTAGACTTCAACAAGAAGTTTTACAACTCCCTAGGCAGAGTACCTAACCGTTGTAGTATAGTAAGGTAAGACTCTGGGGTTGTTTCGTTCTCTAATGGAATAGGTTGGGAAGGCTTGAATAGAATTTAACATAGGTTTACGGGGTTGAGATGAGATTCTTTTTGTATTTTTATATTTTTATAAAAGCAGGTAAATATCATAGTTTGAGAGTTTTGGTTTTTTTTTAACTAATTAAACTAATAATAATAAAACAAATATAAACTATTTTGGTGATAACTATATGGTAAACGAACATATTTACTTAATCATGCATTACTCCTTATTATGTTTCTCTAAATTATGTTGCTTTGTCACCCTTGTATTGATCTGTGTAAGTATTTCACTATGTTCTATGAACCGATAATACATGAACTGCCGTTCTGTGTAATATTTTTTTAAGTCAATGCAAAGTATATGTAGTATGAAGATATTACAAGGCCCCTTAAAGAGTATATTCATGCCATTAAAACACTAAGATGGATCAACCATTATTAGGGGTTAAGGTAGTATGGAGATTGTTACGATTGTATCCTTTTTACACACAAATCGTGTTTCTAGACCGTCTAGCCAATTTAATATCTTATGGCTAGTTTTCTAAAGCCTAACGTGCACATCCATCACAAGAAGCAACATAATAAAGATCTACATAATAAGTTTCATGCAATCATAAGTAAATACTAATGGATCTAGCCGGACATATTATAAGGAACCTGAAGAATAAATTAATCAAACTACTCCTAGACCTATTGAATGCTTAAAAGATAAAGGATATCACTTGATTAGAACATGTGTTAATGGCATATACAAGAGGGTTTTGAAACCCTAAAAATAGCCTAAGTAGCAGCCAAATTCGTCTTCTAAAACTAAGGTTCGGATCCCAAAAGTTACACACTTAAAAACCCTAAAACCTGTGGGTATATATAGACAAAGAAGTCGCGACGGCGTCACAAGGTTTCTGACGCCGTCACTTCGCCGAATCTTCTAGGGTTTCTTTTGAGGCGGCTACGTTCTGAAGACGTCGTGAAGGTCCTGACGCCATCGCTTGTAAGATATGACGGTGTCGCGAGGAATTGCGACGCCGTCTCCAGGCACTGTACAGAATTCTTAGAGCCTGCGGTGTAGAGTGCATAGTCTTGTCGTTTCTTTTCCAATTAAGGCCCAAGTCTACGTTGTAGTTCCTGCCAAAAGCTTATCTAAATGCTAAAAAAACAAGAAAAAACAATTAAGAATTAATCTGGGACATAAATGCGTTGAATTTAGGGGGATAATGACCCCGAAAAAGTGTATAAAATGACACATTATCAAAATACCCTAGTATTCAGAGATACTCAATACGCAGCATCGTGGGATACGTCGTTATTCTATAACCTATGGGCTTATTCAAACTACGAATTAGATATAAATTAAAGTGGAATAGTCAGTATTTTGGATTATAATTTTTAAATTTCTTATTAAAATTTCTTAGGGTTTAAAGGGCTTAATACGCCGTATTTAGTTAATGAATACGTCGTATTGAGGTTTTTCAAATTTTTAGGGTTTTAAAAGGTAATATGCTAATGGTGAGCATCGGTTCGGAACCGACCCGAACCGACAAAAATCGAAACCGAACCAAAATCGAATAAGAGAAATATAAAAACCGAGAACCGAACCGAGTGAACCCTATACAAACCAAAACTGAACCGAATAAGGTCGGTTCGGTTCGGTTCAGTTTGGTTTAGTTAGTTTGAACCCGAGTAGCGTCGGTTCAAACCGAACCGAGTGAACCGACATTAATATACAAAACCCAAAACCGAACCGAATAAGGTCGGTTCCGTCGAGCGACATTTTATTATCACAAACTCCATTAGCACTGATGTGTGTTTTTAAAGCTTTAAATTTATAATACTAGAAATACCAATTTTGACTAAAAATACAACATTCAAGCAAGTATACCCTATTCGAGTGTAATATAGTATTAGGTAAGTCCAGGTTGTTCCACAGGATTTGTAGCAATTCACATATTTTTTATCAAGTAACAAAGCTAAATGATTGTCACGGATCATAAAGCCAAAACGTGTGTATAAAGCAAACAAGAAACAAGGCATGATCCACATAACATAATAGATAGAGATAGAGCAAGACTTTATATAAACAAAGTATACAAGTCATATATGATGGGTAATCAAAATAACAAGCATATCTACCAATGATAACATAGAATCCTTTCGACCTATATACTACATCATCATTAGTATAATAGGAATGGTTTATATCAAATATTCATGTATATGAATTCCTCCCAACCCGGTCGGTCAACATAAGGAAGGGTCTTAAACATCATTCCACTTAGGTTGTTTATCAATTTACCACACCATTCTCACGAGCGCGATATTGATTTATATGGCGAACATGATTCAAAATATATCAAGGCAATTAATTCTTTCGGCCTATTTCAATTGCAAGATATATTAAGAGATAAACAATGATCTAAGTAAGATAACATCGAATTCATAAACATGTATATTCATAAATCATAGCAAAATCATCTAAATATTATTCATGTTTCACATATAAGAAGCAAAGTAACAATACCAATATTTCGACTACAACAACCACCAACCCAAAACTAACAATTCCATGATCAACCAACAACTAAATGCTACTGAGATAACCCAAAATATACCAAGTAACTTCTAGAAATTCACAATATATCACCAAATGGAGTTTTTAGTAACAAGGTTTATGGTGATGATCTTAAGAGAATTTGGTGTGAATCCTTCAAGATCCAAGGTGATAAGTGTTAAGGTTATGGAAATGGATGGTATATGATCTAGATATGGTGTATAACTTCTGGAGATATGTGTTTTAGTGGTGGTTTATGGTGGAGAGTGGTGGTAGCATGGCGGTTTAGAGGGGTGTTTGGATCATTGGATCCTAAGATCCTCACTACTCCTCCTCTATGATTTATATGTGTGTGTGTAATAGGATGTGTTGGTGTGAGATATGAAGGATTAGAGACTGTATTTATATTCTCTAGGGGTGCCCAAAGTTGGTCATAGAAGGACCTAGAACCCCATTTGAAAGGTTGCAATGAATGTCAAATTTAAGTGTAATTATATCAGACGCAAGTGCGCCGCACTTTTTGGATTGTGCGCCACACATATGGCATTTATAGCTCGTGTACTTTTTCAAAATTGTAGATAATTTAATTCTCTTCGCGTGATCGTCAGAATCGCGTCAAATGGAGTTCGTATGACCGAGTTATGGTCTAAACAGTAAACAGGTGTCGGGAGATCTTTATCTTCAGTTATTTCTTCGTTTAAGCTTTAAATCTTCGTGTATTCTTTCATTTTCTTCCACGACACGTACATAGAACCTACAATAGCAAATATACTCGATTAAGTACTGAAATTTCTTATATTTAGCCAATAAATATACATAAAAGCATTTATAAGGCATATAAAAACATGTATAATTTGAGCGTTATCAAATCCCCCCACACTTAAAACTTTGCTTGCCCTCAAGCAAATCTAAGGAAGAAAATTTTATAAACAAGGTCCTAGCGTTAATAAACTTTAATTCACACTTAATGAACTTTTTACGTCACTTAGAAAGCATTGTCGTCTTATAAATCTCTTAGATCATTTTAGCATAATTCTTGTAGTTTAATTGATTAGTATTATTCTAGTATTAATATTAGTATAATTTTTAGTATTAAAAATAGTTTTCTAAAAGTAGTTTAATTTCTAAAACCAAAAATCTTAAAAGATAATCAAGCATTATAAATCAAAAACATAAACATGGTTTTTAATTCAAATCTCGTTGGGACTTCGACTCCGAAAGATTGATTATTGTTTGTCCTCAAGCAATTTCCACATCTAAGGGGAATATTATTACCGACTCGTTCTACGCGAATCAGTTTTTGGAGCCGGTTTGTCGGGAGAGGTGTGAACGATTTTTACGTTTTGTTTAAAGTGAATGCTTGAAGATCGTTTCTCTTTGAAAGTTTAATTTGTACTATAAAAAAATAAAATCCAAAAAAATATTTTCTATTTCGATTTTTATTTTTTTTATATTAATAAATTTAATAACTAACAAAATATTTTTATTTTATTTTATTTTCTTCGTAAAAATCCAAAAATATTTTTATTCTATTTTATTTTTTCTTTATAATATAATATATATATTATATATATTTAAAAATTCCAAAAAATTATTTTCTTATTTCCTTTTTATGTATCTTTTCAAAAAAAATCTAAAAAATATTTTCCATTTCTATTTATATTATATAGTCTATATATATATATATATATATATATATATATATATATATATATATAAAAATAAAAATAAAAAATGATGATAATAAAAATTCACAAAGAAATACTAAAATTTTGAAATACCAAATTTCTCTGTTTTTACTTCTGTGCTATGATTACGCCAAGTATTCTTCAACCAAATCAGTTGCATTTTTCCAATCCGAAGTAAAGTTACAATTTCGTTTATCAATTGAAGTATCCGAGTCCGAGAAATCTTTTTCTTAGATATATACACGGAGTGTACGAAACGCTGAAGACGTCCAATGGCCGATTCATTTGGAAATGACCGATGGAGAGCTACTACGAATACCATATCTTAGGTATTGAAGATGTTATCGTTGTTATCAGCTGTTCTTGAGATCAATTTGAATGAATACCTGTCGGTATACTTGATTTTCATAAAGTAACAAATCCTTTCTTTGGTCTTGAAAATGATGATCCTCATTCACACATCAAGAGATTTTACAAATATCCCGAACTCTAAGACTAAACCAAGTGCCTGATGATGTGGTGAAGTTGATCTTATTCCCGTTTTCTCTTAAAGGAGCGCTGTACAAGGCCGAGAACGAAACCTCCTAATTCCATTACATCATGGGATGAATTTAGTTCCAAAAGTCGTGCATCGGATTTTTCCCTCATCTAAAACAGAGTGCTTAGAAAGAATACAAAACTTTCAACAAGTTTTTGGTGAGACTTTTACCGAAGCTTGGGAAAGATTCAAAGATTTATTAAGGAAATGTCCTCATCACGGATTTTCACTCCTTTACCAAATAGATTTTTTCTATAACGGGTTGAGTCAATCTGATCAAGATTCTCTAAATACCGCAGCAGGTGGAAATATGATGATGAGAAATATTCAAGAAGCTTTAACCACTATCGAGAATAAAGCCAGGAGTCGATTCTTTGTAGAAATAAACCTCCATAAAATTTGAGGTAGTAGTGGGACCTATACTCAAAATTGATGCCTATTACCGTCTTAACTATCTGAGTCGAGCTCTTGAGTATTCATTTTTGTAGCATGCAAGAAGGAAAACTTATGACCAAAATCAAGAAGCCGCGTTTCAATTAATACAAAATCAAATGGGTCAATTGGCTGAAGATCTTCAAGAGAGACCATTAGGTGTGCTACCGAGCAACACCGTAACGGACCCACTTACTGAGCTTAATGTGATTACTAGTATAGATGGCTTGACATTGGATGGATCTTTTATTCCTCATTCTGATTTTCTCGTTTATCAAGAAAAGGAACAAGAACCGGAGACCATAAAGGAAGTGGTGGAAATTGCTAGCTCTCAGAGTACACCACTTTTCCACCTCTAAAAACTCTACCATTGTCCGCACCAAAACCTAAAGGAAAACCTCGAGCCTAATCCTCATCAGCCATTGATTTCATATCTGTCTCGGCTTAAAGAAGAAAATTTTCAAGCTTTGAAGAATCCTACGGGACGTGCCGACCATTTCGTTTATAGAATTGATATTGTTGGTTATTTGTGCGATTAAATTTCTATTGTAAACAATTCTTTGAGTGGCATTTACTACTCCCTCGTCTGATTTGTGGTCGAGTCTCTCTACGCATCTCCTATCCCTGCGGGGATAGGGACATCTTTCGGTAGAGACCGATACTCTTCTTTCTCACTTTGATTTTCTCCGCCTAAGTATGAGACCTTTTAGCTTTTGATATTGAAGGAGAAGCGTAGTGGCTAGTACCCCACTACTCATTCTGGAGTATCTCTTCCGGATTATGATGTTTTCTATTTTGATGACGTTCATATTGAAGAGAGTGTTCGTCAGTGGCAGTAACCACTATTCATTCTGATTTTTCTCTTTCTGAATATGATTCGTTTATCTTTGGATCTGTCGATTGATCCGCTTCCTTCCTGCCGATAGGATGTGACTTTTATATGAGGAGTATCGGCCGATGAACGCGCATCACTTCATATCTTCACCAGAGTATGATTATTTTGTTTTTTGATCTGGAGACTGATCCGGAGTGTTTACTTAGTGTTGAGGAGAAAAATTATTGATTTATCATCGACTAGGATTCTACAAGTATTGAGGCTTAATAATTTTTTTTTCTTATCCGATTGTGACTCTCTTTTTCTAAGGAATTTTCTGAGATTGTACCTTCTAGTCTCATTTACCCTCTTGGGAATGAAGACTTTAATTTTCGATCCTGGATTATTATTATATAAGGGAGTTCAATCTGAGAGATTTCATTTTCTCTACTGTGACGAGATTTTTATCCTTTATCGTTCGTCAGTGCTCCTCTTTTTCCAGACTGTCCTCCCTGAGATCGAAACTTTTCTATCATTTCTTGCCGAAAATGAGGACAAAGTTTTTGATCCTGGGTCTTCTTGTTTCAATAGAGTTTTCTCTTTTCAAGAAAAACTCTACATCTTTTGAATGGATTTCTTGGATTTTTGATATAATGTCATAGCTTTTAGAGAAATTTCATTGATGATCGAATCTTCGGTCAGTTTTCACCCCAAGGACAAAGAAATTCAGGGAGAGTCAAGGCTGGACTGGCACAAAAAACAAGCGCTTCTCGCGGAGTGCAAACCCGTGGCTTTCTTCTTTCTATTTTCTTAATAAATAAGTGTGTGATTTTATAGCCCAAGTGTGGGGGCGTGCTTCTTTCTTTGGTTTGTGGTACCGTTTTTGCAGGATTCCTTAAGATCATGAAGACCCGTGCTTGTTTTCAATCCTCCAATCATCCGGTCTTCGATCTTCTGCTTATTTTGGAATCCTCAATCCTGATCATGTATATTATTGTGTTTCCCCTTTCACACTTGAAATTACTAGCATTTGCCTTTTTCGTCCTTAAGTGTGGGGGTGGCACAGACTTTTATGAACATGAGGCCAATGTTCGGTTCTAAGTGTGGGGGGATTTCTATTTGCTCCTTAAAAATAATGAAAATATAAAAATATAGAAATAAGTAGGCTCGTAGAATTAGGTAGCTTTTGACTTGACCGAGTTATGCACTTTGCTTTCCCTTTAGCTTTCAATTCTCAAGCGTTTTGTAAAAACATAAAAAATTTTACAAAGAACAAAAAATGATAGAGATATTATATAAGTTAGATGCTTAAGTGTTGAGTATTTTGGATCTTCTTTAGATGCACATAAATGTTAATTGTAGCTTTTTGCTCCCACCAGCTTAATAAACGTTATATAATAGTTTAAATAAATCAAGATACTTGGTTTTTGTGATTCTTAGTTTAAATCCCTTTGTAGAGATACCTTCAGGTGAAAGTAAGGTACACATCAAGGTTTTTTTAGTGTTGTGGGGAAATAGGCTACCGATTCCTGACGGCTCGCTACCATTGTCTAGGTAGTTCAAAGACCACAAGACTTAAAATTTGGCTATAATAATAATAATAATAATAATTATGTAATAAACCGAAGCCGAAATAAGACCACTAGACCATGGTCGGCTCGCATACCGATGTGGCGGTCATTTAAACGGTGGAGGTAATAATAATAATAAGAACTGTGGGCTGATAAAAGATTACTGGACCATAGTCGGCTCGCATACCGATGTGGTAGTTTTCAAAAGAAGGCCCATAGTAAGAATAATAAATCCAAAACTGATAAAAGTTTATTGGACCCATGGTCGGCCTGCATTACGATGTGCTGTTTTCAAAAGTCGAGGATCGCATGGTTTCTAAATAAGACTCCTGGACCATGATCGGCTCGCATACCGATGTGGCAGTTGTTTAAAGGAACAGGGATAATAATGTTGCAATAATAATTAATAAGCCAAATTTCTCGATACGGGGTTCTCAAAAATCAGAGCCTTAATCTCTGGACTCGTAGTTGAGTTGTTTCAGGATGAAATAAAATGGATAAACCTCTAAATCATGCAAAATTAAAACTTATGTGGGATCCTTATTTCACCATATCGTCTCTTTAGGAAAAGATTACAAATTAATTATGGGTCTAACCCGGGACCTTTATGATATATAAGGACATAATATATTTTGATCACCAATAATAAAAAATCCTTAGAGGATTTAGTAATAAGGGAGGGAAAAGTAGCTATGTGTACACAATTAGCATTTATGAGTAGCGTTAGCATCTAATCTTATATTTAATTGTGATTTCGTTTTAAGCTTGGTTTGGGGATTGTGAAAATCTAAGGGGATGACGAACTCCCGTTCTTAAAGCCTTTAAGCCTTTTAATAATATTATTAAGTTTTATCTTAGTTCTTATCTATTAATGAATAAGTGGTTAAAATGGGGCGCTTTAAAAATAAATGATTTTTGAACCTTTTAATGGACCTTTTCTGTTCTTGTTTGATTGTGAGGGGTCATAAGTTAAAAGGGGATTTAATTATTTATTTCCGGGTGTGTTTTATTTACATTGCGTGTGGGACCAGCAATGGCTTAGTGTGGGGGAATCTGATGTGCGCTAAAACACACATCATTTATATCCCGAAAAACACTATTAATCGGACTAAAAACGCTAAAATATGCTTAATTATATTGCAAATATATTTGTTTTGTATTTTTTATGTCTTGCAGGTAAAAGGATTGAAAACGATGCAAAAACGGGTATTTACGGGTTTGTCGCGATCAAGAGTGCCTAATATTCAAAATCAAGACAAAGTCGTGAAAAGTCCTCAAGCATGCCATTGGAAAGAGCACGGAAATACGAGTCCAACGGTGCTCTCAGATCTTAATGGGCCGGGCGAGCCCAAACTGTCTAAGCCCAATATAAGCCCAAATGTTAAACTTGAAAGTTAATATTATTGAACATGATGATGGGATTGTTGAACAGATCACAGTCACAAAGACCTGAAATTAATCAAATCATGGTCAATGCCAAGCACTAGCTCTCAATAGTGAGTAGTAGAATGCCACGTGGATTCTCATTCTCAATTCAAGTTGCAATAAGAAAATTAATCCTACAGTCCAAATTGAGGCGTGAATATTAAGCGGAGAAAAAATCCACGTGTCACAAGATATACGGCTAGATCCTATATTTTTCATTTGGTGATCCGAGATAGCACACACCGAAGGCAATGATTGGCTCAATTATCTCCCCAATGATGAGCAAAAATTTAGATTTTCACCCCCTTGGTCCCTTATAAATGTAACCCGCTCCCTTTCATTTTCGAGAGTTTTTTTTAGTTTTTATTTCTTTAGTTTTTAGTTTTTAGATTATTAAAATGTTGTATTAGCTTATTTCGAATTTGAGCTTACTGTTTTTCCAGTTTTTATTGGTTTCCAGCTTATCCTCGAGCTTATTGTAAACGTTAGCTTATCAATAAAATGAATTGAGGTTAAAAGTGGATGTTGATTTGCTTATTCTTAGCTTAATCTCGTGTCTTATTTAATAAGCTCTTTAGCTTATTCCTTTTGCTTTTTAAATTCATTTTTAGCTTATTAATGTTTAAATCCATTCTAGCTTTTTCTCAAACAGCTTATTATGTTTAAAAACTCATTTCCAAAAGATAAAAATATAGATCTATAGCTTATTTGACTTGGGTCTAATTTTTTCTAGCTTATTAGTGCTTATTTCATTTAAGTGTTGGTGTTACTTATTTCGGACATAACTGCTATGCTTATTAGTTTTGAGTGAGCTATTTTGATTAAAAAGTTTTGGTTGCTTGTTAGAAATTTGTGCTTAATGATTTTAGTTGTTAGTTTCGAGTTGTTGGTTTATTGATGGTCTCAGTTTGCGATTTGCTCAGATGCTTATCTCATTTAGTGTGTTAGATTTCAGCTTTCAAAATGCTCATTTCAGTTCTAATTTAGCATATAGGTTAGTCTCATAATTCGCTTTATTGATACGTTAGTTAAGTTTAAACTTGGGCCACGTTATAATTGATTTATTTTTTTTGTACTCATTTTGGGCTGCGTTTGGCACGTTTGATTTATTATTTGAGATTTTAATTGGGTCACGTCGGTTTGAATCTGGCCCATTACTTTAATTGGATCCGTTGGAATTAGGCTACGTTTGATTAGATTATATGATTTGATTTTGGCCCAGTAAATTGCAAATGTGTAAATGGTAATAACTGTTTTAATTTAACAGTTAATTGTTTATTGTTGTTTATTGACTTTTTGGTACCGGTCAACTCACGAGGCGCGGAGCTTAAGGGTTTATTTAGCTAGACCGAATTTGATTATTTGTTTTAGCTAAATAAATCAGGTGGTATTCGTTTAATTGCGGTTCTTTAAATCGGTTCCAATTTTCTTTCCTTATTCAATACATTAGTGTAGATTTCTTTAAATTCATAATTTTTAAATTGCTTTAATTATTGATAGAATTTAATTGTGCCTTTAATTTTAGTTTAGTGTCCCTTTTATATGCTTTCCCTTTTAGTAGATTTAGAAACCAAAACCAAAACTTTAATGACAATCAAGCTCGATTTACAACATGAACGTAGATTTTCATTCACCTCTCACCTAGGAGAACGATACCCGTGTTGATTACTTTTTATTCTTTCCTAAGAATAATTTGTATGATACTTTGCTTACGTATACATATATGTATTTCTATAAATATATATACTATATATATCTGAGGGTTTGTTTGATAAACGCGTTTGAAAAACGACCTACATTAAAATGATATTACTGCATGTGATGGTACTACTCACTAGGTTAACCTTTTATGAATCTGGCTGCTACATGTCTTGATGCAATACAAAGGTGTTCTTAATTACTCCTTTGGGTTCTCCTACAGACTATCTCATTTTCATGCCACTCCATGTCGAGGATCAGCTCATGATATTGATGTTGCTCGACCACTTTTGTGTTACATTAAAACTGTTGGTGAAACTACAATACTAATTAATGATATTAAGCTGCTGGTAAACATGATGAGTTATTATCCGAGATGACTAATGATGATCGTATGGAAACCTTGGATGTATTAGGTACTATATGAAATTCAATTTGGGCTGACAGGAATGTTATCTTGAATGAATCTGATAGTATGCCAAAGGGTGTCCCATCAGTTAAGGCTCCTAATAACCTTAATGTTGATGATAATATGCCTGGTATGGTTTTGCCTAGTGAACCTATTGTTCAGTCAGTGGACATCAATACCAAGTCAACATCATATGCTAAAGCTGCGGGTTCAAGTGTTAAGGACCAACCAAAAGTTAATTCTAACTTTCGACCCTTGGTGGTTGATCTTGTATTTGATGGTGTTAACATTTCTATTCCTCGTAAAGTTGTCGAAAAGGTTAGTACACATTTTGAACACACTTTATATGGCTACTTTATTGGAAAGAGAATGGCATTTCCGGTTGTTGAATATTATGCTAGAAATAACTGGGCAAAATATAGGCTGAAAAAGATCAT
>BQNB010063608.1:9069-35619 GCA_026074375.1 Tanacetum coccineum | reverse complement strand
ACATGAATCTACTTTAAGCTCAATGTCGTTTGCTTTGTTCAACCATAAAAAAAAGAATAGCCCCGCGCTTCGTAGCGAAGCGCGGTCTAAAAACCTTGTTTATAATAAAAAGTAGATGACAATAATATGCAGTTTGGATCCCAACCCTCAACCTTGTTTTTCTAGAGTAGGGGTGTTGATCGGTTCGGTTATCGGGTTATTCGGTTTGTTCGGTTTAGTTAGTTCGGTTAAAAAAAATTGGTCTACCCGAAAATCAAACCGAATCGAACCGAAAACCGAATTTGATTTCGGTTCAGTTTTCGGGTTGACCCAAATAACCCGAATTATTTTAGAAAAAAAGTACATAGATATTTAGAAAAAAAAATATTTCAAGCATAAAAAGTGTTTTTTTGTATTAACATAAAATTTTATTTATCTCTTTTTATATATAAATATATAAAAAAATATACATATATTTATATAAATTCGGTTTTCGGTTCTGTTTTCTGTTTTCGGTTTGGTTCGATTTTGGCAAGTTCGGTTCGGTTCGGTTTGAGTTTTCGGTTTATTCGGTTTTTTTATTTTTCTGCTCACCCCTATCCTAGAGGCACATGAATATTTTGATCCACGAGGCACTTGTGGGCTTGTATCATATACTCATATATTATGCTAAAGATTTTCATGTTTTCTTGATTTTCCTTCATTAATTCATTAACTGTTGATAGAACTTTGGGCTAAATTTGGGCTTGTGCAACTAGATACAAACTTAAACTTAGTCTGTCAGTCATGGTTCCTTGAAGAGCTATTTGAGTATACAAATAGATATGTGCCACACGTATGCTGCGCTTGATCAGAGAATTTTAAATCGTTTAACGCTTAGAATTAAAAGCTTTTTGCAACAAAAGATGTCGTCAAGTTAAAACGTTACTTTTACATCATAATACACATATAATATTAGTTACAACTATATTAGCAAACATGTTTATAAGGAAAATGTTGGTAATTACCAGTATTGCTATTGTTACTTCTGTCAAATATAATCGTTAACCATATTAGTTTTGAATAACTAAACATAACTCGAGATCTTTTATGTATCTAATGGTATCATAATCATCCATTTAATACCAAATCAACCTATTAAAAACCAAAAAACACTATATAGTTGTTTAATAGTGTCAACATTCATAACTTTTTTTAGAAAAACAATAACACAAGTAAAATGTTACACATATTTTGAAAGTGTTTTAATTTGTTGAAATTCAATAATATTAACTTATTTCAAGAAAAACCAAAATAATACTGTAAGATGCAAAGTTTATCTCACAAAAATAGAAATAATACTTATTACACTATGTCAAATGGTATCACAAATAAAAGGCCAGTTGTAACAAAACCGGGTTCTTGATATCATTATATTCTTTAACAAATGTGGACTTTCTTCCACACACATTATGAACAATAACCTCTATTATATTATTAAAAATATTATTTTATGTTAAGCTATTACTCACAGGCTCATTTAACGGGGAAATTTTTTAATCGAGTAACAAAACATGTAGCAAACACCATGACTCATCAAATCCCTCGCCCCACCTCTTTCTTGGTTTTCTTCTACCAAACCAGAAAAAACACACACAAACCATATCTCTTTCTTTTCTCTCTCTATCATCTCTCTTCTCTCTATCTCTTGATGTACATAATCCAAAAACACAGAGATTATTGTAGGTATGTGGTTTTTGGATTTATAATTTATGAAGTGTGGATTATTTATATAAATTCTTTATGTACTGTACATATTGTTTTCTGTTTTAATTTTAGTAATCGGTTTTCAAAATTGTTTGTGGGTTTTTGTAGTTTTTTAACAAGGGTGTTTGGAAGTTTAATTTGATTTTTTTGGGTGTTTGGATTAGCTTATTTTAGGAGGCTTCCAAGACGCCTTTTGGCGTCGACGATTACATGGCCCTTATTCCATCTTGGGTTGTATATAGAGCTAATGAAGGACGTTATTTGCATCTTGAAATTTCTTTATGTCTTTCTTTTATAGTTTCATTCGTGTATTAAATTATTAATGTAGTTTTTTAATTTATGTTGTGTGTTTGAAGTTTTTCTTATGTTGTAACTGAAGTTTGTTATCCAATAAAATGACAAACTCAATATATGAAATGGAAAGAAAGTACCTGCTTTTTACCAATATTAAAGTTATCTAATGTTTGTTTATGAGAATTATTGCTAAAAATGCTTAAATTCTCAAAAAGATAGGAACTTGATTTGTTGTTACGGGTTTTGGTTTATTAATATTTGGTAGTAGAACTTTAAAAGATATGAAATTTGTTGATGGGTAGTTTTTTAGCATCTGGCTCACTTAATATAATAAGTTGAGTTGGATGATGACATCAAATAACGTTACTTTTATAGCATCATTTATCCCATGTAAATAACACATTTTGTATAATTATTGTAAAGAATTGTTACTTAATCGTTTGTATTTGAGAATTGCAGTAATTATGGGGTACGTGGTGAAGATTAGCTAAAAGGCACGCATTATGGAGCTTAAATGAAGAAATATGAAAAAACTAATTTTGACATCCTATACGTCGTATCCATCAAGGAAGATACGACGTATCCGTGCCTGCACTTCACAAATAACCACGAAGGAATATAGACCAATACGCCGTATCCAAAGGAACTCAATACGCCGTATTCGATTTAAAGTAATAAAATATTCTGGAAGATATCGAATGTGGTCCCAACTCCAAGAAATCCCCAATACGCCGTATCTTACATCGCTCGATACGGCGTATCGACCTGTTTCCAGACTCTATAAATACAAAATCCTAAACTCACTTTTAGGTATGCAAGTGAATCCCTAAACCACCAAGTCGACCAAGAGACGAATAAAGGAGCATAGAAGGTCAGAAAAGAGCCTCAAGATCATAGAAAAACTCTTGTAATCTTCGCGCAACCAGATACGCGTTCAGTTTTAGTGTTAAGGGTTTCTTTTCTTTTAATCGTTTCATATATGTAACCGTCTGCTGTGTATTTTTCAATGTTAGGTTTGGTTTCAGCTATGTTTATGAAGATCTATTGTTGTTTTGTTTATATCGATTGCTTAATTTTATGTTGATTGTTGATTTTATGTTTATCATTTTATACTTGTTTATGTGAGTAAGTACGCCAGCTATCATTCAATGGGTCTAGTCCTACTTTATTTAATGCGTGCAAACTTCCATCGAATTGTTTAGGCGTGTAGGCTAATGAGTCCCTTGATAGCTCTCCATTATTGCAATTTATATATCTAGAATCATAGGTCACAAATATTGACCACATTTACCTTTAGTTTAGTGAAGCTTAGGTTGGGTACAGCAGGTGGTCTCTGGGATCAAAGTGTACGTTCTTAAATTCAATTGGTTTGGACTCAGAAGTGGGACTACTTAGTATATAAAAGAGCGTTAAGGCAGTAAAGTGGGTAAAGTTTCCTTGATGCTTGGGTTTAATAAGCAACACCATTATTAAATCTCATAAGATTAGATTAATAATCAAAAAATGCTTGCTTTTTTGCGGATGCGTCTAATTATTGACAGAATAGCTGTTAGGTCTTAGGCAGAAGTTCACTAAGTTAGGAATGGTTTTACCTTCGAGATAAGTCAATCATTTCACTAATAAACAAACCTGCATTTTATCGGATTATTCATGGTTGATACGTTTTCCTTACATTAGTGTTTGACCGCTCCTCTATCGTTTGTTTATCTTCTTGTGTGTGTTTATTGCTTTACTTGTCATCAAAACCTTAGGTTAGATACCCAAAATTATGCCAGTCTCTCAGGCTGAAACCCTCCTTTTTGCATTAGTTTTAGGTTTAACTTAGATAACTAAAATACTGATAGAATTAGGAATTAACGCTCTTGCTCTTAGTGATCGACACCATACTTACCAATGAAAATACAATTGACCGGGTACACTGCCCGTTAAAGTGTTGTTTTTAGGTATAGTCGGCAAAATATAAATAGTAAAACTTGATACATAAAATTACACCCTACACGACGACACATCAAGTTTTTGGTGTCGTTGCCGCGGAGTGAAGTTGTTTAATTCTTATTTTATTAGTATTTTTAGTTTATTGTAGTTTAGATTAATTTGCATATTTGTGTTTTTGTTTTGTGTGTTTAATTTTCTGCATTGTATATATTTGCATATTTGTGTGTTTGTGTGTTTCTGCATTGTTACAGTCTGCTGTAACTTTCTGAGTCGAATACTGAATACGGTGTATTCAACTTCTTGGATACGGCGTATAAATTTTTTTCAAACCTATACAACGTATTCGACTCTATCATCAATACGGCGTATTAAGCTATTTGACTGTTTTCTTTCCTAGAAAATTTATTACAGGTTAAAATGGACGACCCCAACATTACTATGGAAGAGTATATCAGGCTTGAGGAAGAAAAAGCTCGTAGGCGTGGTCAGGTGTATAACTGGGAAACTGCTACGTATGGTAAGATCTGGTGTAATGAAGACGTTCACGACCTCATATCTATTGAAACAGAATTCCCAGCCATAGTCTTTAATTACGCGTTAACATCTGAAGTAGCACCCTCATGTGAACCAATGGTAAGTCCTCTTAACGACAATCAAATTGACTTTAGAATATCGTTTGACAAATTCAACGATGAAGATTACACGGTAATTTATGACAAAAATTTATTTTCTTATAAAATAATTTCTGTCAATGATTTGAAAACGGATTCGGAAAATGATAATGATAAAGTCAATATGCCTTCGTTTCCTTCATCCAAGCCTACGGTCGGTTATTTTGATGATTTAGACTTCTTTAAAGATTTTGAGAATGAATTTCCAGCCATTGTTTACAATGATGCTCTAACGTCTAAATCAGATTCCTCAACTGAACCTGTTGAAATTCCTCATCATATCGATGAATTTGATTTGAAAACTAAAACATCATTGTTCGAATGTGATGAAGAGGAACAAAACGTTGTGTACTTTAATGATCTATTTCCTTTTAACATAATTTATCCCGATGATTCAAAATCAATTATGGACAATGATGATGATGATGATAAAATTGATATTAAACAGTCTTCGGGGAGTAATGTAATAAATACCGATGATGGTGCCTATGCACATGGGTCAAATAAGCTTTTGGAAAAAAGTCATGATAAATCTAAAAAAATTTCAAAGCTAAAACTTTTATCAATGAATTAAATGTTAATATCATGACTTGGAATCATCTTAACAAAGGGATGTTATTCATTTTCCTAATCAAGAATTTGTGTCATTTGGCATCCCGTTCGACCACAAGTTGTTTTATAAGGATGGGATTAAATTGGGGCAAGTCTAACTTAAAGACTTTTCTGTAAACAAAAGTGCTTGCCGAGAGACAACCCATAATGTATTTTCAATTTTCTTATCGAGTCTGTCTTCCCAAACTGTCTATACGGCGTATCCAAACCCCATGGATACGGCGTATTGACTTTCTGGACGTTATCCAGTCTTTATTTTTCTGTATTTTAAACTTTATTGTCAGATTTTTCGATACGGCGTATTCATTAAATGAATACAATGTATTCGACCTCTGACCAGTATTTAGGATTTTTAATACAGGTCTCAATATGGTGTATCCTGGGGTATGGACACGGCGTATCGACTTCTAGTACAGTTTAGGTTTTTTTATTTCAATGTCTAACCAACAAATACACGGAGATAGAATTGCACTTGTTTTCTTATGCTTAATACAGGACCTTCTGAACAAAAGCGACAATGTTGGTGGAGTATTTATAAATCTGGAAATCTCGAAGTGTTGGAGTCTTGAAATCTCAAGACGGCTGTTCAACACATTCTTTCTCATGTACTCACATAAATAATCTACCGAGCAAATATCAGGCTCATTCTAATTCTTTTAATTCCCATTTTTAATGTTTAATCTATACAATGAGGACGTTGTATAATTCAAGTGGGGGGATGGGAATTAGAATGCATACTTGTCTTATTTATCACATAAAATGCTTAAATTATGCTCAAATTAAAAAAAATTCAAGCATACTTTTGTGAAATTACTTGTTACATAACCCGCACACAATAACCCTTATTAGATATTGTGAGGATTTAACCTTATCTGTTTCTAAATGTTTGCCCAAATTCCACAAAAATATGAGTGTGCCGGTGATGTTGCAGACTTTAAAACTTGGCTTGGTATATCTATTCAAGACCACAATAATGAGTACTATGGATTTAGATGGAGTAACTTGTTTAAATTGGTAAATTTCTAGGATTACAACCAAAAAGCCTATACATGTTGTTTTATTAACTAACTACACTGGTTAGTTAAAACCTGTATAAACCCTTTGTTTACTCTCATTTTAAGAGTAAGATACCCTTAGAAAAACTAATAGAGCCAATCCTTTAGGAATAACATCAACTGTTTGTTTCATTACACCTTTACACCTTAGCCTACCCTGTTAGATTAAGTCCATTTATCAGTTGCTAGTTGCTTAAGGTGTAAAGTATGTATTTCCCGAGTCTTGTGTCAATTTTCTATCTTTGGTATGGTTGGGAAGAAATTTGCACATTGCAAATGGGAATGTATAAAGTAGTCAAAACTCATGTATTTTTACTACCATTACAATTATTGGTACGTCCGAAGAATGAAGAATTATCAAAAGTTATTATGATCGTGAAGATGGTGAAATTACACCGAGATTCGTAGTTAGTATATGAAAAAAAAACAAAAAATTTAGAAAAATCGCAACAAAAAAAGAGGAGGAAAGTTTGGAGATAATCATTTCGCAAAAGCTTAAACCGAAGGAATTATATCAAGGATTGATTATTCGTTGATACGTCTTATAAGTCAACGATGTAAAGTTTTATATAAAGTGGTAGATATCACCACTTGTCTTATAAAAGTATGTAAAGTATGGGATGATTGGGAAGTTGACCGTTATGGGAATGCCAACTTAGGTTGTTGTTTTTTATCAATGATCAAGACGTTTGTGTAAATAGTTGTGTCTTTATCATGGTAACGGTCGGGAAAAGTGTCTAGCAACTTGTACCTTATCCGTTTGGACTTGGTCTATTTGTTTCGTGAATTTTTATTTAACAATAATTTATTTCCCTTTCCTAATCATTAACCTTGGATTTTACTCGAACAAGGATGTGATCGAGTCATGCATGTCTATTCCGTCGTTACGGCCATGTATGCGTGATTCAGCTGCCTTGTTGGTTTATTACTTTTGGTGAAAGTTATAAGATTCATACCCTATATCATTCTTCATCCTAACCCTTGGTTAAACTCGAATGAGGATGTGATCGAACACACATGTCTATTCCGTCGTTACGGCCATGTATGTGTGATTCAGCTGCCTTGTTGGTGTGGTACTTTTGGTGAAAGATTGTTAGAATGATCAACCCTAAGCCTTATAATAAAAACCTATTTTACCTTTATAAACTTGTTACTCCTTAGCTTTAGTGGTGGAGATGTGTATCCTTTCCAATCCTATGATAGAATACTCGTCATGACCGAGCAATTGAGCGAATTAGTTACATGTTACCACATAGATTAGTTGAGTGATTTGAGTGTTTTCATCTTCCTATTTCGTGAGGTGTTTGGTTGTGTACTTGTAATAGATCAAATAAATGCTTAAACGAAAAAATCATTAGGGATACATTGTTATAAACTTCTAAAGGCTACTTGAGGAAAGTAGGATTCAAGTGGAGGGATATTTGATGACATCAAATAACGTTACTTTTATAGCATCATTTATCATATGTAAATAACCCATTATGTATAATTATTGCAAAGAATTGTTACTTAATCATTTGTATTTGAGAATTGCAGTAATTATGGAGTGCGTGGTAAAGATTAGCTAAAAGGCACGCATTCTGGAGCTTAAACAAAGAAATATGAAGAAACTAATTCTGACATCCTATACGCCGTATCCATCAAGGAGATACGGCGTATCCGTGCCTGTACTTCATAAATTACCACGAATGAATAAAGACCAATACGCCGTATCAAGAGGAACTCAATACACTGTATTTGATTTAAAGTAATAAAATATTCTGGAAGATATTGAACGTGGTACCTACTCCAAGAAATCCCTAATACGCCGTATCTCACATCGCCCGATACGGCGTATCGACCTGTTTTTAGAATCTATAAACACAAAATCTTAATCTCAGTTTTAGGTATGCAAGTGAATCCCTAAACCACCAAGTCGACCAAGAGACGAATAAAGGAGCATAGAAGGTCAGAAAAGAGCCTCAAGATCATAGGAAAACTCTTGTAATCTTCGCGCAACCAAATACGCGTTTGGTTAAGGTTTCTTTTCTTTAATCGTTCATATATGAAATCGTGTGTATTTTTACAATGACTATCGGCTGATACCCATGTTTATGAAGATCTAATGTTTGGTTTGTTTATATCGATTGCTTAATTTATCGTTGATTGTTGATTATGTTTATCAATTTATACTTGTTTATGTGCTTAAGGTTGTGGCCTATCATTCAACTGGGTCTAGTCCTACATATTTAATGCGCTGCAACTTTGATGTTGTTTGGGCGTAGGCTAAGAGTCCAGGATAGCTCTCCATATTGCAATTTATATATCTAGAATCATATGATCATAAATATTAACCTATCTTTGCCTTTAGTTTAGTGAGCTTAGTTGGACCAGCAGGTGACCTTGGGATCAACAAGTACGTTCTTAATCAATTGGTAAGGACTCAGATAGTGGACTACTAGTATATAAAGAGTCGTTAAGCAGTAAGTGGGTAAAGTCTCCATGATCTAGGGTTTAATAAGAACACCATTATTAATCTCCTAAGATAGATTATAATTAACAAATGCTTGCTTTATGCGGATGCGTCTAATTGTGACAGAATTAGCGTGTCTAGGTCTTAGGAAGAAGAACCGCCTTAGTCTAGGAATGATATTCCCTTCGAGATAAGTCAATCATTGCACTAATAAACAAACATGCGTTTTATCGGATTATTCATGGTTGATAAGTTTTCCTTACATTAGTGTTTGACCGCTCCTCTATCGTTTGTTTATCTTCTTGTGTGTGTTTATTGCTTTACTTGTCATCAAAACCTTAGGTTAGATACCCAAAACTGTGCCAATCTCTCAGGCTAAAACCCCCCCTTTTTGCATTAGTTTTAGGTTTAACTTAGATAACTAAAATACTGATAGAATTAGCAATTAACGCTCTCGCTCTTAGTGATCGACGCCCTACTTACCAACGAAACTACAATTGACCGAGTACACTGCCCGTTAAAGTGTTATTTTTAGGTATAGTCAGCAAAATATAAATAATAAAATTTGATACATAAAATACCTACTCACAACGACACATCATTGATTTATATAGTTTAGCCTAAAATATTTGGTAACGCACAACATTTAAAGTAGTTAAAATTCATTCGATAACCACTTCGCTTAATAATGTTAATGACGGGGGCCCTTAAAGAATCAGTATTTTCTTGGCATATTGTTGCAATAACATTGAGGATGAGGAAAAACATCCTCTATTGTTGTTACAGTCATCACTTCATACCCTTAAAGGTATTGTTTTACTTCACTTCACTTATCTTTACGCATTGGATTGGTCAGTTTTTTATGCTAATGCAGTTGCTTATTGGTATGTTTGGTAAAACAAGTGGTGGCAGTTAGCAGTAGCAGTTTGTTTACTAAAACATGTTTGGTAAGGTAGCTGTAATTATAAAAGTAGCATTTAAACAAAACAAAAATGTTTAATGCTAAATGCTAAATGCTAAATGCTTGAAAAATGAGCATTTAGAAAAAAGCATTTAAACAAAACAAAAATGCTAAATGCTTATTACCAAACAAGCATTATTATCCAAATGCTAAATGCTTTATGCTAAATGCTAAAAAAATGCTCTAAAAAGCTTGTTACCAAACATACCCTATATCATACTAAAAAAATCAATTTTTTTTGTTTAGAGGAAACATAATTAAAGTGCCACTATGGGACAATATAGCTAGGTCGTTTAGTAAAGACGCCATCATTTCTTTGCGTTCACCGAGTATTGTTGTCATGAGTTCACTGAAGGTTACTCATTATCGAGGTTCATGCATTCTATATTAACTATTACTTTATGGCAGTTACCAGATTAGCAAACAAATTGTAAGTGAAGTCAGTTTTTGCAGAATAACAACTTAAGGTAAATAAGGTTTTTTTATTAGTTTTTTCTATTTTGTTGTTTCCGTGGTACTGTGTGTTTTTGGATAACTATTTTATCCCGCGTTTGTGTATGCATTTTTTACAGTCATGTTTTGCTTTTAACATTTGCCTTTGTTTTTATAGGTGTGCCTTCTTTGCATTATTTGAGAGGATGTAAAAGGCAAGATTAGGAATGTGTAAAAAACGATGACCAAGCATCCTCTGCATTTGTGAAAAGGCATCTTCGTCAGTTGCAGCAACAAAACGTGACCAGCTCTTTATTTAGCGATGATGTGGATGCTGAACATGGGGGAGCAAACGTTGGACTTTGTGTCTTACTAGCTACTATAAGGGTAAACTTAATTTCCCTTTTTGCTATACCAGTCACAAACCGTGTGTGGGTTTATAGAAGGTGTGTGTTTTAATTTGTTGGAGGGTTTGTATAAGCTTATCGTTGGCTTATGAGGTCTTACACATTTTTGACATTCTACACATGGCCAAAATAGTACATGGTATTAGCCAACAGCAGCAACATAAGCCTATTATGCATACAAATAAGAAATGTTACTGATTTGGTTAACTACATATTTGACCTTCAACACATGGTCAATATACACCAACTCTTGGTATTAGCCAACAGCTTCTTTATGCAAACTAAACAGGCAATCTATAAGTTGGACCCACCATTTTCAATATGAATAATATTCCTTCACTGCCTCTTGATATCCTGCAAACATAATGTAACTATGAAATTAGAAATTTGTGTATACAACTTCTTTTTTCTGACTCCAACTAATGTTTTCTTTGTTCTTCTTAATATAGGTTCTTCCGTTTAAGTATTGTGTTTTGTGAATTTGTGATGATATGTTACGTTTATTTATTGATTATGTGTTATTCATCAGTATAAATACATTACACATATATACATCAGTAGAACTTAAAAAAGTTCTTTTTCTCATAGAGTTAAATGTACGAAACATGCCAGAAATGAAGGAAAGAGAAGAAAAAATGGCAGAAAGAGGACGGACGGTTGTTACAGCTCGAAAAATCAAGACAGGTTACGGATTTCCAAAGAAACCTCCATCTAGACTAGGAAACGACAGAGACGTCTGGACTGCATATTTTGTGTCATTACAATGGAAGGTTCAATGAATGAGTTCATCTGGTTGGCTGCTCAATCTATCTTTTGTACAACGATTAGATTTTTTCAGTTGTTTATATATTAGCGATAATAATTGGTGGCTGTACTTTTTTTACTATGAATATTAAATGGGTTATTTATATTGGAGTTTTTGCCATGGGATGTGTTGGTTCAATATGAGGTTTATTTTGATTCATATCGTTTTTGGTAAGCTTTTTAAATTAACCCATTACAAATACAATCTAATCCAGATTAAGACATTTTGATGTCATTGGATAAGTTGTTTTGCGTTAGTGTGGTTATATGTGAATATGGTTATGACGCGTTTAGTCAATCTGGGTCGATGAAAGCCCTTTTTAATAAGATTAGCCAATTGATTTTATATTTCTTAAATAAGCAAAATCCATTTCTAAATATGTTGTTGCTTCTACCTAAAATGCAGCCTGTCGAGCTATGATGTCAACGAAGCCCCCAAGGACTCGCTGGAATAGGAACCCATTCGTGAGCTGGCGAAGAATGATTCTGATGTGGAACTTATGTAAATTGCGGTTTGATTTCATGATGAAGTAAGTGTTACTACTTTTTTTATTAATCATTCACATATGAATACGGACAGTTTAAACCGGTAGATATCGAGTACACTTATACTTATATTTCCTTTCTAACAAAGGTATCTATATATAATTCTACATCACCAGTTATCTTTGATCATAACCATATTAGTAATATTGCAATGGATGGGATTGGTCAAAACTAGAAATTTTGTACAGATGGGATGGGTCAAATTTGTTATGGATTGCTTATTTAAGCGTGTTGGGTCAGTTGCTAAGCCCTTCAGTCTCTCATTAGATTTAAACATAAAATCACCTAAGTATAAACAAGCTGAAGACAGTTCAGTTTGTAATCGCTGAAGACACTTCAGCTTTAGTTCTTTAGGTACTTAGAAGATCAAGATCATCTTCACTTTAGTTTGTGTGGCGGTTTAGAAACTAAAGAAGACCTTAGCAAGAGCTTCAGTTCAGCTTGGTTGACAACTCCAAGCTGAACGATGTCGATCTCCTTCTTAGAAGACTAAAACAAAATGTTTCACTTCTAAAAGGTTTACAAGGAGGGAAAAAAAGATTGCCTTATGTCAAAAGGAATAAAGAAATCTCCTTGGGAATGAATACTTCTAAAGTTGGTATAAAAATAAAACGACTTTCCTTAAAGGACTGTACCTAGTACTATAAAGCATACGTGCATTAAACGGTAGCTCAACCACCCATTTAATGCTTGTCACGTATACTAGGTTAAAACTTGTAAACCCTAATTCCTTTGCCTATAAAAGGAAAGGGATGATGAGAGTAAATGCCATATCTTCTAATTAATGTGAAACACATTGAAGATCATTTATCTCTCAAACAAACTAAATAGAAACTGCTGAAGCTAAAGCTTCAGTTCTAGTCGAATAGTTTGTTTTCTTAACCTCATAACTTTGGTTAGAGTTTAAATTAGAAGGAGATCAACCCCAATTGTCATTCAACCACCTTGATATTCCGTAAGCAAGGTGTGTCATAGATTCTTTATTTGATTCTAATAAAAACCTATACGCTGAAAAGTTACTTCTGTGTGTTTTAAACTTGTTCATTATATTGTTCACATATATATGTTTAAAACTCACTTTGTTGCCTTGGAATGTGATTAAGTTTAACTTGATAAACCTATTATTACATTAAAGGGGACCAACAAGTGGTATCAGAGTAGTTTGATTTGTAAAACCTTTTTAAAAGTTTTATAAACTGCTTATAAGATACTTAAAATCAAGATCCTTTAAAAATTGCAACAGAAATACCACAGACTCTTGAATATAAGGGTGGCCAATTAAATGCTTCTTTTGTACTAGAGGTGGAAAATTTCACCAATTAGAAGAAGAGGTTCATGTGCCACATAATAGGCATTGAACCTTAATTCAAGAACATCATTGAGAATGGTCCATACGTTCCTATGATAGCTGGTCAAAGGAAACCAGAAGGACAATAGACTGGTTATGAGAGAAAGGCTGCAAATTTAGAACGGTGTCTCAAAAGTCTCATCCTATCTGTCCTTCCAGATGGCCAAATGAACTATGTCGTCAACTGTTTGACATCTAAATCTACCTGGGATGACTTGGTACTATATCATAAGGGCCCCTCTGATGTGAAAAAAAGTAGGGTCATGGACCTAAAGTTGTGTTACAATACCTTCAAATTCAAGGAAGGTGAAACACTAACACAAACTTTTAGCAGATACAAAGCTTTGATGAATGAGTTAGTAAATGATGGCATCAAACTTTTAAAGCTTGAAATAAATATTGGTTTTATAAATGGGTTACCAAAAAGTGGCTAAGTTTTCTTTCCAAAGTCTCAAAACATAAATCAATGAAAGATCTGAGCTTGTTTCTTTATTTGGTAAACTCAAATATAAAGAAAACCTAACTGATAGTATTTATGAATCTAAAAAGAAAAAATCTCTTGCCACTGCAACTCCCTTGTCAACTGCCTTCTTTTTAACCTCCATTGTCCAGGACTTTCAAGATAGTCCTGATGATGAAAAGGATACAAGAAGCAGTCAAGAATACTTAAATTACCATTGAAGAAGAATAATCAAGAAAGAGCCTTCTTTAGCCAAAGCTACAAGATTCCTCAAAAAGTGGGTCCTTATTAGATTTTAGTAGTGCTAAAAAAGGTTCAGTAGTGCAAAAGCAATTGATGATACTATATGCCACAAATGTGGTAGAAAATGTCACTTTGCAAGAGACTGTTTTTCTAAGACTTTAGTTCCTTCAAACTCATCACCATTTTAAAAACCTCAAACTACTATCTTCAGTCCCTCTCAGCAGAAACCTGAACTAAGGCCTAACAAAGACTTTGAGGCTAAATACAACAAAGTCAAGGCTAAAGTAGCCCTCTTTGGTTCTGGTACATCATCTAAATCATCAATGGTAAAAAAATAAGGGTCTTGTTGTTGAAGCCTATGAATGAGATGAAGAAGATTTGTCCTCTGATGTCAATGAGATGACTGAAGTAAAGGTTCTCATGGCACTTGCTGATGATGAAAGCGTTGTTGTGGGCAAAGAAAGTGTCATGAATGGGGAATGGGTGAAGATTTCTATGAAAAAGGTACATACTCTTCTTGATATGGAAGATAATGATGAAAGAAAATCTTTTCTTGATTATTTTTGTATTGATCTTAGCTATGTTAAAGAGCAAAGAAACAATCTTGTGTTAAAACATAGAGATCTTGTTCAAGAACTGAATACATGCAAAGAACATCTTTTAGTATTAAAACAAGCAAAACTTGATTTTCTTACCATGCAGCGTGTAAACATTAAAATTATCAAAGAGAATAAAAACATAAGAAAAAACCTAAAAAAGCTAATAACAATTACTGAAACATGGCTAAATAGTTCTAACAAAGTAAATCAGTGTATTAGTGAACAAATCACCTCTCAAAAGAAAAGAATTTTAGGACATGATCAACTCACTGAAGACCCCTCTAGTTCTGGGCAAACAGACTTAGTATTTCAAAAATCTTTAGCTGATTACACAAAAGTGTCCATTCCAAGTATTGAACGACCCTGGCTATCTGAAGCTAAAGGTTTTACTTTGCCAAATCATGACACTGGTAGAATCCTTTCGGCTGAGTCACAAGTGAAAATAACTGATCCTTCAGTTGCTATCACTGACTCTTCAGCTACTGAGTATGATTTAGTTGATGAATCTTTAGTTTGTAGCACCCCTCTTCCTCCACTAGAGAAGTTAGCTGGTGTTGAACCTGTATCTGGTCCAAAGACTATCAAATCAATTTTGAACTCAAATTCCCCACATTTCACAGAACTGAATCTTTAAAAAGGGTGACCATAAATGAACCATTCCTCACTTCGCTAAGGAAACAACAATGTCCATCTTTTCAAAGAATAATTCAGCTCCTGCTGGTAAACTAAAGAATGTGAAAACTAAAGATGACTCTCCTTTATCTATTGTAATGAAAGAACTAAATGATCTAAAATTACAATCTTAAAAAAATCGATAGTCATCTTACTCCATAAATAACAAACCTCAACAGATTCCCTAAAATGCACTTCAAAAAAAATACAAAACTCAATTAAAAAGGAATTATAAACTTTGTGGACTGAATAATCATCTCTCTGAGAATTGCTATAAAGTTTTGTTTTGTAAGAAATATGAGAGAACTAATCACAGAACTTGTGAACATGCGGAATATATGTCCTCTATGAACATGACTCAGCATCTCAAAAGTCAAGGTGGATCTTCTTCAAGACCTAAAACCTCAAGATCATCAAAACCCTTCCCTCCTTACATCCACTATGGGTTCAATGATCATCTATCTGATGAGTGTATTAATTATCCCATCTGTGATATCTATGGAAGTTATGATCATGATACACATAGTCATAACAGGGTTATTTCTCTGAGAAGAGGAATCAAACCAAGAAAACCTCAATAATACATAAAAAGTTGTGAAACTTGTGGTAGCACTATCCATACCACAACTGATCATAATGACATTGAGTGGTTTAGAAGGGGTAAAGCACTTCAAGCTATGAAAGCTAAAGCATTTGAATTCAAAAAGACTGAATCATCAAATGTTCACAGATCAAAGACTCCTACTAAAAGGTGGGTTTCAAAGCAAAACTAACCATTTAACTTATTTGTGTAGAGTGACATTAGGAAACCCATCTAGTACCTGGACAGTGGATGCTCAAGGCATATGACTGGTGTCAAAAGATATCTGCACAAATATGTGGAACAACCAGGACCTAAAGTGGTGTGTGGAGATGACTCAACATGCATCACTGAAGGATATGGTTCTATTAAATGTAATGGTATAGTTTTCACAAAAGTAGCATTTGTAAATGGTCTCAAATACAATTTAGTTAGCATCAGTCAACTATGTGATGCTAAATATATTGTTTAGTTTGATGAGAAAAGAGGAACAATCTTCAACTCAAACAAAGAAATTGTTATGATTGCTCTAAGAGTAAGAGATGTATATGTTCTTAACATGACATCTTTTGCACAAGAATCTTTTTTCTTTGCCAAAGCTACTGAAAATCTCAACTGGCTTTGGCACAAAAGACTTGCTCATCTAAACTTCAAAACAATCAACCAAATGGAAAAACAAAATCTTGTTATTGGTCTTCCCTCACTTGTTTACTCAAAGGATAAACCATGTTCATCATGTGAAAAGGGAAAGCATCATAGAGCTAGCTTCAAAACAAAATAGACATTTTCTATCAAGAAATGTCTTCATCTTTTTCACATGGATTTATTTAGACATGTAACTCCTAGGTCCATTAACCATGAAAAGTATACCATTATCATTGTTGATGAGTACTCATGGTACACTTGGGTATACTTTCTGAAAAAGAAAAGTCAAGCACCTGAAACCATTATGTCTTTCATCAAAAGAGTTGAAAATCAAAACGACATCAGAGTTAAACAACTCAGAACTGACAATTGTACTGAATTCAGAAATAGCATTCTTGTCAACTTTTGTGATGAAAAAGGGATTTCACAAAACTTTTCCTCTCCATACACACCTAAACAAAATGGTGTGGCTGAAAGGAAAAATAGAACCCTTATAGAAGCTGCAAGAACAATGCTTTCAGGATCTGTCTTTTCAAAACAATATTGGACTGAAGCTATAGCTACTGCATGTTATACTCAAAACAGGTCCACTATTGTTAAAAGACATCTCAAAACTCCCTATGAAATCTTTCGTGGGAGAATTCCAAATATTGACCTCCTTCATGTCTTTGGATGTCTAGTTTACATCCATAATCATAAAGATTATTTAGGGAAGTTTGATGAAAAGGCTAATGATGGTTATTTCTTTGGATACTCACTTGTTTCTAAAGCCTTCAGAGTCTTCAACACCAGAAGACAACAAACTAAAGAAACCTATCACATTACATTTGATGAAAGCACTGATGCTATCAAATTCACAAAGCCTTCAGATGACAACGTCACCATTGTTGAATCTGATAGATACCCACCTGATGAATATCTTCATCCATGTGAACCCTCTTAAAGGTATCAAGTAAATAGCAATGTTGTTTCTTTCATAGATCCTCATGAAAGACCTAAACCTGTTGTCATTGAAACTAATTTTTCATATGATCAAAATGATTACTTAGCTCAAGATGATGAAATATTTAATGAAGATCATTTTGAGCACTCAAATCATAACAATGATAATCATATCATTGATAACCTCCCAAGCACTAAAGATGTTCAGACCTCTAAACCAGTATCCTCTCCAGCTGAGGATGCTTCCATTTTAAATATAAATCTAATTCCAACTAATCACTTTTTATCCATCCCATCCATGGCCTCTCTAGCTCCTTAAGACAGATGGTCTTAGGATAAACATATTGAGTTGGTTAATATAATAGGCGGTCTAAGAGCGAGAATGCTTATTAGGGTCATGGCCAAAGAACTAAGTGTTGTTTCAGCTCATGAATGTCTGTTTGTAGACTTTCTATCTAAAGAAGAACCTAAAAAGGTTTCTGAAGCACTTAAGCATCCTGGATAGGTTGATTCTATGCAAAAGGAACTAAATCAATTTGCCAAAAACAAAGTCTAGATTTTGGTTCCTGCACCTTATGGAAAAACCATAATTGGCTCTAAATGGGTATTTAGAAACAAAAGGGATAAAACTGGCATTGTGATAAAACAAACAAGGCAAGGCTTGTATCTCAAGGCTACAATCAACAAGAAGGCATAGACTATGATGAAACCTTTGATCCAGTTGCAAGACTTAAAGCAATTAGGATCTTTCTTGCCTTTGCCACTTACATGAACTTCGTAGTCTATCAAATGAAAAGTGCTTTCTAAAATGGAAAGCTGAAAGAAGTTTATGTTAATCAACCTCCAGGTTTTTGAGAGTAGTGAGTTCCTTAACCATGTTTGTAAATTGGACAAAGCCCTTTATGGACTTAAGCAAGCTCCAAGAGCATGGTATAAAACTCTCCCAACCTTTCTCACTGAACACAAGTTTGTTAGAGGAAAGATAGACAACACACTGTTTGTCTACAAATCTTAAACTGATGTGATTCTAGTGCAAATCTATGTTGATGATATTATTTTTGGGTCCACCGGCACAAAATTATGCAAAACTGATGAATCAAAAATATGAAATGAGCATGATGGGTGTCCTCACCTATTTCCTTGGATTTTAGATTAAACAATCTGAAAGAGGCATTTCAATCAATCAAGAAAAATATGTTAAGGATCTGCTGAAGAAGTATGACATCAATAGTTCATCAGTGAAAGCACCAATGGTACCCTCTAATAACTTAGGACCTGATCTCAATGGCAAAGCTGTAAATAAGACTCATTATAGAGGTATGATTGGATCACTAATGTACCTAATTGCAAGCAGACCTGACATTCAATTCTCTACTTGTCTTTGTGTAAGATATCAAGCAAATCCTAAGGAATCTCACCTTATTGTTGTTAAGAGAATTTTTAGGTACTTGAAAGGTACTCCCAGTCTTGGTCTTTGGTATCCTAAATGTTTAGGTTTTGACCTAAAAGGATACTCAGACTCTGACTATGCTAGATGCAACATGGACAAGAAAAGCACTTCAAGTGCTTGTCAGTTGCTAGGAGGCAAAATTATGTGCTGGAGTGCTAAGAAGCAGCAATTTGTAGCTATGTCTTTAGCTAAAGCTGAATATGTAGCTGTTGTTGGATGTTGTGTCAATATACTATGGATGAAAAGTTAGCTCACTAACTATGACATAATATATGAGAAGGTACCCATATTTTGTGATAACACAAGTGCTATCGCAATTTCAAACAATCCATTTCTCCACTCAAGAACAAAGTATATTGATATCAGATATCACTTTATCAGAGATCATATTCTAAAAGGGGACATTGAATTACATTTCATTCCCACTCAATATCAACTTACTGATATCTTCACCAAGCCCCTAGATGAACCAACTTTCAAAAGATTGATTTGTGAACTAGGTATGTTGAACATCGATGGCTCAAAACATGAACCCTCGAATGATTCTTCAGATGAAGACTGAAGGGGTTCAGCTTTTCAACCAAAACTGAACATAACTTTATTTGTTAAGTGTTAGTTCAGTTTTTGCTTATTAACCTTTAGCTTGCTTGTGTTAAGTAACTGAGTAATCACTTGTGTCTCTCTTATGGATTTGATGGAGCACATGTGGTTTTATCGCCTATTCTGAAGCATTGATATTGGTAAAAATCAAGAACTGAACAAAACTGATTTATTTTCTTCAGTTCAATATTTACACCTTAGCCAAATTTCTATCTTTAGTTTTTTTGAGTGAAGTAACTGAGCAATCACATATGTCTCATTCATGGATTTGCATGAGCATGTGTTGTTTTATAACCTTCGCTGGAGCATTAATGTTGATGAAGATTACACCATAGTTTTGATCTAACTCTTCAGCTTTCTTGAGTGAAGTAACTAAGCAATCACATATGTGTCATTCATGGATTTGCATGAGTATGTGTGGTTTTGTTGCCTTTGCTGGAGCATTGGTGTTGAGAAAGATTACCAATATCTGTTCAGCATAACATAACACCAAACCTAAACCTAGTTCATCATTCTCAAAACATCAATCAAAATGTCAGTTTTAAAACCAATAGTTTAATATAATTTTCTCTAAATGATTTCTTATAAAAGAAATTATTTACTTTTAATATTATTAAAAAGGGATATCTAAACGTTAACATGACCTCACCTACTTTAACAGTTGAACAGACGACTGTTTACTGTCCTAGTTGTTAGAAAGCACTTTCGTTAACTTTCATTAAATGCAAAGTTTAGCACTCGTGCAAATAAAACCCTAAAAACCTCTCAAAATTCTTATATCTTTCAAAAGAAGATACAATTTTTTGAAAACTTTTTCACAACATCACAGATAATATACAACCATCACACCAACTTCACACATCACTTTTTACAAACCTCTCATAACATCAAACAACAAACACACACAAGATCAAAACAAATCAAGCCCTCAAAACCCTAATAACAAAAAATGGCAGGATCATCAAATCCAACTCAAATTCCTCCACAACAAGAACAAAACCCCCATCCAAAGCAACAACTAGAAAGCCCCATTCCATTTGAGCTTGCTCCTCAAGATGGGTTTGATATTGAAGATATCATCTTCAATCCCAACAATGAAGTTACTCTTCTTCACCCTCTACACTCAAACTCAAAATACTTTAAGGTTGTTTCAGACTTCATTTCCAAATGTTGTCTTAGAGAGGCATTCACTAGGTTACCAAATCAATACAATGAGTATCTGTTAGAGTTTTGGTACACTGTCAAAACTCAAAAGAACTCCAAAGTATGGTTCTCAACTCCTACAAGGGGCATCCTTAGAGAAGTAAGGCTCACAACATTTAGAAATGCCATTGGGGCAAACTACTTGTCCCACTCTAGTGACTATGTTGCACTGCCATCACTTGAAACTATTAGAAATTGGTTTGCCACAATAGGGTATAGTAGGGAAATTGAAGCAAAGGGAACCCTCAGAAAGAGATTTCTTCCTCCTAGGTGGAGGTTGCTAAAGGGCCAAATCATTCAGTGTTTAGGGGGTAAGACTGGTGGGTTTTTGACCAGATCTCAAACAAGGATGTTATCATTCTATACTATCTTTCAAATGGAGTAGAAATAGATTTTGCTAAGTTAATTTGGGAAGATTTCCTCAGCAAGCTGAACAAGAAGACTAAGGAAAAGGTTTTCCCTTATCCTAGGTTTTTATCTCTGTTATTGCAACATAAGATGGAAGGTTATGAAAATGATGAAGTAACTCTAAACCTCAATCAAGTCTTTAGTGCTCTGGTATGTGCTTAATTACACATACCTTTTACCTATTAAAACGAGCCTAAATGACCAAAAACAGACATAAAATGCCAAATATATGCTTGTTTTTGCTTTGTATACTGTGCAGGTATAGGATATTCACTAAAGGACAAAAAACAAAGCCAAAACCGACAAAACCGAGCACGAGATTGGAAAGAGCGTAAAAAGTCAAAGTCAACAAGTCAAAGACAAATCCGAAACCAAAGAAATATTAAATGGGCAAACCCATACCCATCTAATGGGCCGGGTCAGCCTATTACATATTGAAGATAAGATTTAAAAGTCCAAAACCTAATAAATCCTAAGCCCATTACCACTTAACTATAACACTCTTAAACCTGGTTTGCATTGTTAGTCCCTATGGACTAACATTGCTAGTCCTTTACCTTTACATAGTTAGTCCCTATTAATTTACACCATTAGCCCCTACACCCTAACACCAGTTACACCAACAGTCCTTTTTCCCTAACCCCGTCACAAAATTAAACTAACAGTAACGAAAAAACCCTTTTCCCGCCACTACTATTCATCCGTCACTTTCATTCACCCTCTTCCCCAAAACCTTTTTCACCCACCAGGCAAACCCCACATCCCAGAAGCTGCCAAAAGGACAACTCCACCTTGGCAATCCCATGAGGTCTGATTAGACAAGAAAGAATGAAGGGCTAGGATTGGAAAGCTTGGAGAGGAAGTTGGATTGGATGGCTCAGATTTAAGATTGAAGGCAACTCTCAACTCCTCACACAAGAAACACAAGAAGCACACCCCTGTGCAAGTTCTTTTATATAAATAGGATTTGATTTTCATTGTAAGGGTATCTAGAGTAATTTAATTTTAGGAGTAGTGTAGGTTTAATTTCCTGTCATTTTTTACAGCTTATTTCTTATTGCTTATTGTATTTTTCATTTCCAAGTATTGTAACCCTTTAAAAGTTTAATGAAATTCTGTTTTTCTACTTAAATCTGTCTTTAAAATTCTGTTAAAAGCTTTGTTGTTATCTAAATGTCATCTTAATAAAGCTCTTATAATCTGTTTTACTCAAAGTTTACTGTTTCATCAAGTTATCCACTCCTAAAATACCAAAGCTTAATTTTATGGATGATAAGCCAAAAAGGGATGGGCTTATGGACTTACCAGCTTGTTTAATGCAAGCTGGAGCTTGTTAGTTAAGCTCTATTGAGCAGTTTTGCCCTATTTTGAGCAAGGGCTTTTGTAAGTTTCACTTCTCTCATTTACAGCTTATTTACTGTTAGCTTATTGGCTTTGCTTATTCTGTTGCTTATTGTATTTAAATTGTGCTTATTTAGTCTAGTGGTTGCCATTTGAATTCATTTTCATGCTTAGAAGTCTTTTGGTTGAGTTTTGATGTCAAACTGCTTATTTTTAGTCTTAAACTGCTTATTTGATTCTGCTTATTTCTGGTTTATAAATGCTTAATCATGCTTAATTTATCTAATGCTTATCTGGTTTTGAGGTTTCATTGTTTATTTGAGACTTTTATAAGTTAAAATTAAGATTTAGAAATTTAAAGGGGTGTTTGGGATAAGCTATTTAGTATAGGAAAATTAGAATGTAGTCTGTTTTGATTATCATTTTGGTTTTAATTAGCTCTAATTAAGTCTAGGTATTAATTTTTATGAGCCTTTAAGTAGTTTTGTCAAGTTTTTAGGTTGTTTTATTTGAATTCCAAGTCTACAAGTCTATTATCTCTCCAAACAGTTTATTTGATTAATTTCCTAAAAATGCATTTGAGGTGTGTTGTTTGTGTTCAAATTTGAGTTGTCATATGCAGCATTGCATATCTGTTTTGATTTCTAAGATTTTGAAAAAAAAAACTTTATGAGTCTTTTGATTATAAAACAGTCAAGTAGTGGTTGATGAATGTTCTTAAAGTTTTTTTTATACAGATCAATAGGGGTTATAACCTAGCTTAATTTTGTTTAATCTTTGTTTAAATTAGCTTATTGTAGTTAGATCTTAATCTTAGTAAAGTTTTTAAGTTGTCAACTTTACTTTTGAGTCTTAATTTTTAGCTAAAAATAAGTCATTTTTCTTCAAAAAGCTAGAAATCATTAGTGTAATCTGACTCTTTTTAAGTCTCTTTTCTAGCTTATTTCTTGTACTTATTTGCTTAGTTCAAGTTTATTTGTGTCATTTGGGTATGAGTGGTCATCTATTTTTAGTTATTAGCTAATTCCTAGTGCTTAATTGGTTTTTAAATTAGCTTGAAACCTGTCAAAATGTCATGTTTTAAACCTGCTGTCTTATTGCTTTTTAAGAGCTTTTTAGCTTATTTTGTCTGCTCAATTTTAGTTCTTAGTGCTTGTTAGGATTAGGTCTTTATTTGTTTTCAGCTTATTTTCTTCTTTTAGCTTATTAAGTCCTAAAGCTAAAACAGTTTAGCTAAAAGCTTAGTTAGAAAACCAAAACTGTCACCTTATTTAGCTTATTTCTGTGCTTATTTGTGGTTTTTAATAAAAGTGCTTTTACAAAAGTTGCTTATTTTCACTATTGTTAGCTTTTTCAAAAGTTAAATTTACAAAAAAATTGTTTTATAAAAAGGAGAGGCCACAGGGGTCGAACCTGTGACCTCTCCCTTTCACACACAAAGCCTCAACACACCACACACTCACCAACTGCCCTGGGGTCTTTTTCGTTTATACTTTGTTAGGTTTAATATTTAACCTTTAATTCCAGTTTTAA
Source organism: Tanacetum coccineum (assembly GCA_026074375.1). Taxonomy (NCBI): domain Eukaryota; kingdom Viridiplantae; phylum Streptophyta; class Magnoliopsida; order Asterales; family Asteraceae; genus Tanacetum; species Tanacetum coccineum. Next base: position 11,701 of record BQNB010063608.1, on the reverse strand, counting down.
GCTTATTCTCTTTTCAGCTTATTTAGCAGCTTATCCGTCTAGTTTATTTCAAGTTCTTATTTTTCTTATATTAATAATAGTTAAAAGTACTTTTCATAATTTTTTTAGAATTTTCCCATTTAGTTTAGTATTTTTAATTAATTTTTTAGATTAAATCAGTTTTTAATTCATAATAAATAAAATAAAAGTCAAAAAAATATAATTCTTTTTTCTAAAATTTTCTTTTATCATTTAGGACCTTTAAAAATTAAATTTGCTTTTGTAGGGTTAAAATTTGATAGTTTAGGTTTTTAAAGCTCGGGTTTAGATCCCGTTATCGTTTTTCGTGTTTTAACTTTAATTGCTTTCGTTTTAGGCTTGCTTTTACTTGTTTTTGCATCTTATTTGTAGAAATAGAATCCAAAAAATCATTGAATCATTCAAACACGCGATCACGAACTTAAACTCGATTCTCAATTCACGCCTCGTCGGGAAACGACTCGGGAAGGGTTTTTTTAGATTTTACTTTGGATAAAAGTAATCTTTAAAAGCCTTACGGAATACTTACTCTCTCTTCTTAATTGATATTTTGGTTATATATTATATATATGTATTAAGCAATTATTACTATATATATGTATAGCTAAAGATCAAATCATGCTCACAACTGGGCACTGAAGAAAAACTAACCTGAAGGTCCTCCCTGCACAAAGCACATGCTGGCCATCTGTAATGCTGATGCGCCTGTGGCTTTTAAAGCTCCAAAACCCTCCTTAAAAGTTGAGAAGAAGGTCACCCAAGACACAAAGCTTGGAGCTACATCTAGACGAAGGAAAAAAGCAAATTCCTTTTACATATAACCATCTTTAGCCTAAGATAGAGACAACTAAAGGTGTCTCCTCCACAAAAGGGGACACTAGATCTCGAATTGGCCATTCAGTAAAAGAAGCCCAGTCCAGCTCGCCTGGTTGCTGAACTGCATAAAGAGGCACAACAAGCAACTAGTGTCCCAACATCTTTAGGGGTCACCAGTGAAGAAGGAGCCAACCCTCAACTCAGTAGTGGTATGTCAACATCTATTCATTCTAAACCTATTTATTCAGCTTCTATCATTATTCACTCTGAGTTTGCATCAAAACATGATGTTTCAGCAAATTCCAAAGCTGGAGCTGATTCTGGCCTATCTGCTCCTAAGGATTCAATATCTCAAACCATAGGAAATGATGAAGGACCAAATAAACTTTCACTTGATCATATGTTTGCAGGGACTAATCCAAGTGTTCTTGTAGATAAAACCAAATCTATTGGATATGGGTTGAAAACTGCCCATACTGAAACATGTACCAATTTGGAGTCCAACAAAACTGAAAAAGAGAGCAAAGCTGATGAAGATGTTGGCTTTGGAGATGACGAGTTCAACACTTCCACTGATATCTCCAGCTCAGATGATACAACAAACAAAATAAAGCTAGAGGATCTATCTAAACTGGTTCAAAATGTGGGGACTGATTTCATGGACTCACCAGAATATGATGAACCCATCATTGTTCAAGATAAAGTAATGAAGAGGTTCATGCTGAAAATGTTTAGACTGAAGAACCTAAAGAAACTAAAGATGCTTTAGCTTCTCATCCTCCATCTCTAAATACTGTCAAAATACAAGAACTCAACACTCAGCTACTTGTCCTTCAAACCTTAAACTCCAAACTGATAAGAGAAAAGGAAGCTGCAGATGCTGAAGCTGGTTGGTTCAAAGCTCAACCTTCATATCCCAATGTGGAACAGCTCACTCATCTTTTGGTAAACTCTATTAAACCTAAACTCTCCAAGCTTTTATCTTCACATGGTTTTAGCAGCTCATTACCAACTAAGCTAAAAGAGCTCTCCTCCAAATTCTATGAATTAACTAGAAATGTCAAAGACTTGAAGTAACATGTTCATGACCTAGAGATTTAGCTACCTGGGATTTAAAAGAAATTCTTACCAAGCTGGAGACATTCACTTCAACTGTTGAAAGTCTTACCACTCAAGTTGCTTAACTGAAGACTCTTCAGTGGGAACTTCCAGCAAAATTTCTTTCTGTACCAACACAAGTTGCATCTGTTCAGGCTAAGATCAAAACCTTGGATGCTCTCCTAAGTTTGCTCAACAAAGCTACAGAAGCCTTGAACAAGTTTTCTCAAGTTATTGAGTATGCATCAAAGAAAGCTGGAGATCATGGTGTTCCTTCAGCAGACCTAGCTGGCACTCACCCTGTTGAGGGGGAGAAGAACACCCAACAGTTCATAATCTCTTGGTTGTTTCAAAGGAAAGCTATAAAAGATGCTGAAAACGCTAACCTGAACAAATCCATACCAACAACAACACCTGCAACATCAACAATTCCACCAATCATCACAACCACAACAACTCAATTGCAATTTCCTTTTCTCCCAAGTCCACCAAATAGCTCATCTCAACCTGAAAGGGAGCTAATCAAGAAAGACAAGGGCAAATAAGTTATGTCTTCAAAGGATACTGAAGAAGAGGGTGCTGAAAGTGATTCTGATGATGATATTATTAATTTGGCTGGTTCTATGGTTGAGTAATCCAAGAAAAAAAAGATGAAGAAGTTTGATTTTGTCACTAAAGGTGGTGAGCATGTTCATTTCAC
>BQNB010063607.1:0-31022 GCA_026074375.1 Tanacetum coccineum | reverse complement strand
ATGTCTTAGCTAAAATCAGTTTAGTATGCAAATTTCAGTTCTTGATAATCAACTTTTGCACTTTTAATTCTAGATAGAATTTAGCTTAATTTTGATGTTCTTAAGCTTATCTAGGTTAGAAGTTAATCTGTTTTGAGGTTATAGCTTATTTTCCCTAGTTTTAATCTTCAAATCAGGGGATGAAAGTAGCATTTCATTAAGAAAAGCCAAAAAGAATAGAAGTGAGTCTGTCATTTTATTATGCCCTTCTTTTCTTGCTTATTTCTTTTTCTTGTTTGCTTAATTTTGGTTTTTAATTGTTCTTAAAGTCTAGGTGTTCAACTTTTTTCAGCTTGTAGTCTTTTGTTTTAGCTTATTGAGTCTTAAATTTAAGCTCAAAATCTGTCTTAATATCTAAAAAAGCCAAAAGCATCAGTTAGTCTGTGCCGTTTTCATTAGCCTTTTTCTAGCCTAATCTATGTGTCAAAGTTCTTATTTCCAACTTATTTGTGTTCACTTAGATAGGTTCTTAATCTGTTTTTGCCTTTTAGCTTCTATCAAGTGCTTATTTGTCCTTAAATATAAGCTTAAAGTTAGTTGTTTATCCTTCATGTCCTGTGTTTTGAGTTTATCTATCTTATAGCTTTTACTGCTTTTCAGCTACTTTTATTAGCTTATTTTTGGTCCTTAGTGCTTATTAGGGATTAGTCTAGGTCTGACTTTTGCTTATTTGCTTTCTTAGTTGCTATTTAGTCCTGAAAAGCCAAACAGTTTTAAGCTAAATGCCTATTAGTCAAATTAAGCAAAACTGTCAGATTTTAGTTAGCGTTTTTCTGGCTTATTTATAAGTTTGGTCTAAAAGTCCTTTTGTTAAACTTGCTTATTTTAATTTGTTCTTTAAGCTTTTTTAAAAAGAAAATAAAAAAAATGTTTTATAAAAAAGGGTGGCCACAGGTTTTGACCCTGTGAGCTCCCCTTCACACCCCCAACGATTTAACACACTCTCACTGCCAACTGCCCTTGGGTCTTTTTCGTTTTAATACTTGCACCATTTAATACTTATGCTTTAATCCCTAATTTTACTTATCAGCTTATTTAAGCTTATTTACCTACTTATTTCAACTGCTTTTCCAAATCTTTTATTTTTCTTAGATTTTAATTAGTTCAAAGTACTTTTTATAAATTTTTCAGATTTTTATAAATTAGTTTAATATTTTTTATATTATTTTTAGATTAAGTCTAATTTTAATTCATAATAAATAAAATTTAATTTAAAAAAATATAATTATTTTTTCTAAAATTATTTTTAATCATTTAGGACTTTTAAAAAATAAATTTGCATTTTTAGGGTTAAAATTTGATAATTTAGGTTTTTAAGTCGCGTTTTTAGATTCCCGTTATTGTTTTTTGCCTAATTTCTTAATTGCTTTAATTGTTAATTTAGTTTATCTTTATTTGCTTTCCATTTGCGTTATTAGGTTTAGAATTGAAAATCAAATTTTAAATAACATTCAAGCTCGATTCCTGACAAAAACGTGAATTTCCATTCACCTCTCACCGAGGTGAACGATACCCGTGTTGATTACTTATTATTCTTTTCTAAGAATAATTTGTATGATACTTAGCTTACATATACGTATATGTAATTTTACTATATATATATATTATATACATTTGAGGGTTATTTGTTTGATACGTGTTATAGACGATTATCAAAATGGCGCCGCTGCCGGGGAGAGGTGTGGCGATTTTGACCGGATTGTTTGCATTTGAGCTTTGAAGATCCTTTCCCCGTGAAAGTTTTTGTTTTATTTTGTATAAAAATACAAAAATATTTTACACTTCTATTCTTATTTTCTTTTATTTTAATATTAAAAATAACTGTTTGTTAATTGTCGTTTCGACTCATCTTTAGTTAACAAACTATAAGAGATGTATAAGGAGGGTCGATCCTACGTACTTCGACCTGAAAGGAGAAGGTTTTTAAAATGCTTTGCGATTACCCGCTCCTCCGCTTCTTTGTGCGTTTTTTAGAGAGCTACCGTGCACTATTGACTTTCGGTTACCAAAAATATTTTTCTTAATTTTTATTATTTCTTTTTTGAAAAATCTATAAATATTCTTCTTTATCCTCTTATTTTTTAATTCTAATGTCGTCATTTGAACAACATAGTTGTTTCAACTACGGAAATCCAGTTGATGATCAACCTTGTCGATATTGTACTTGCGAGCGGTGTGGATATTATAATAGAGGGGTACCTTGTTTAGGATGTAATTCGGAAGCTGCAAATTCATTCACTTATGAACCAACTCCGTATTCTTACAATGATTCTCCAAATTTTTCCAACTACCCTCCACAAACCCAGTACGATACGTATTTTTATGAGTTATGTGGGAACGATGCTCATTATGGTTACGATTGTCCCTCTCAAGTTCCGTTTATCTACGATCAGGACCCGTGTTTCAATCAAAACTTTGATAATAATTTTCCACAAACTTCACCAAGTTTTCCATAACAATTTCCTTGTTGTGAAAACTGCAGAGGTCCTCATGAGAATTTTCAGTGTCAACCGATGAACCAGAATTTCTACGAACCTAATCTTTGTTATAATTCTATTTCTTCCGGTTTTGACCAATTCCAACCCCTGCAGTTTCCTGTGATTCATCAACCTCCTCAAGAAACGAACACGGAAATGTTGCAAGCTAGAGAAGATCTAATGGAAGCTATACAAGCCTTTTTAAAGAAGTATGATCAAATACCTCCTAAAGAAAAGAGTATGGATTTATTGCTAGCTGAGGAAAGATTTCTTAAAATTAAGCAAGCTTTGGAAGAAGAGCTGAATCAACTAGAGAATATACAAGAATTACTTCTTAAACTTATTAATGACTTGCAAATTCTTAATGTAATTCCACTAAAATAAGAAGAGCAGGCAGCTAATGTTAGTTCTCAATATTGAAAGCCTCCTATTTGCTATGATGACGATGATTATGAGAAGAGTACTATTCCTTTAAATGAAATTGATTCTCGAATACCTCCGTCTAATGCAATCACACACGTTTTACCGACTTTGGAGCCCGAAGACTCTCTCATAATGGGGGATGAGCATCTTAGCATTATTCCTGAAAAGGAATCGGACGAATTCATAAAGTCTAGTGTTGAGGACCTTGTTCTAATCCCAAGTGAGTTCGAGGATACATCCAGGAGTGATTGTGAGTGCATTTTACCTTCGTGTGATGATTTCTCTCCCATTAACGTTTATGAGGAAAAATCCGTGACTTTCTCTAACCCTCTTTTCAATTCAAATGACGATTTTACTTCTAGTGATGACGAGTCACTATCCGATGAGGACGTTTCGGAAGACAATGTTAAAATTTACTCGAACCCTCTTTTTGAATTCGATGACGAGTACATTTCTGGTGACGTAAATCCTCTTTTTGATGAGGTATTAGAAGACATCGAGTGCAAGGTTTCTTATGATTCCAACCTTGATGAGTCAACTTTCCTAGTCACACCTCTTTCCGATTCTAACGAGGATGAGTGTTTCACTCCTAGTGACGACATTGAGCTTTTACTTCACCGTGATCCGTCTACACCAATGATAAGTGTTATTTCCATTCTCGAGAACCGCCTCTCAAAGAGAATGACAATTTATTTGAGTTGGAATCTAAAAAGAATGATTGGAAGAATATTTTGTACGATGATCCGATTGATGATTTGATTTTCGACCCGAGAGGAGATGTTGATGAAATAGATGCTTTTCTTGATATTGATATTCCGACGAATATTAAGGACGATTTCTATGACTCGGAGGGAGATGTACTCTAGCTTGATAGTTTGCTTAGTGATGATACTACCCCTAGTCCCCCTCCCGAGGTGTTCCTCGATCGTGACCTGAGAAGTTTAAGAGATATTAATGATTTGATGATTATGGTCAAAGTTTTTGACCCCGAGATTCATGAGACAATTTTTTCTCCAACATATGTGAGCGTACCCTTTGAGGATCTCCATTATCTTTCCTTCACATATGTTATCCGAATTTTTCTTCCTTACTTCACCTATCCGGTGGAATCTCCTTTTCTTCTCTCCTCCGAGAGTGAGGATATCATTTTTGACCCCGACATCTCCGCTTATAGTTTCTATTCCTTAGAACCGGTGGCATATAAATGTCCAATGGAAGTTTGCTCTTCCACGTGTTTCGTCCCTAATATTACGATGATACGAGGAGAGTCAAGCTAGAGACTCGTACAAAAACAAGTGGGTGGCAACCCATGCTTATCCTTAGTAAGTAGTATATTAATATTTATTAATAAGTGTGATGTGAGGAGTCTCGCCTCTTCCTTTCTTGTGTTTCGTGTTTTATGTTTTATGTCCAGGATTGCCCAGATTTTAAAGATTCTCGTGCTCGTGGTTTTGTCCATCGTTCACTCGATCTTTAATCCTTCGCATGCTTATATATGGGACTCCGATATCCTAGATCTTATTGATTAAACGTTTATCTATTAGCATAATTAATAAACGACTTTAGATTTGCGAAGAGACCCCTTAATATTTGGATTATGCTTTGAAATTAGTATAGGAGTGACAGTCTCACATTGAGGACAATGTGTAGTTCTAGTATGGGGGGATCTTTTGATTTGATCGTACTTGCTTTGCCTTGTCTTCACGTAACCCCGTTTTGCCACCAAAAATAGCAAAAATATGCCAAAATTTAAAAAAATTCAAAAATAGAATAAGTATTTTGACACGAATTTTTGTCTTTCTAAGAATAAATTTTGACTTGATCGAGCATGTTGCGCTCTAGCTTGCCCCTTAGTTTTTGACACTAAGCATTCGCGGATCTTTGTAAGATTTTAAATTTGCGAAGAACGAAAAATGATAGAGTTTTATATAAGTTTTGATGCTAAGAAAGGATTAGTTGGAAATCTTAAGAGCTCATAGAGGTTAATTGTGACTTTTTGCTCCTATTAGCTTAATAAACATTATATAATTGTTGAATAAATAAGGTTACTTAGGTTTTTGCGATTCTTAGTTTAAATCTCTTTGTAGAGATTCCTTCTGGTGAAATTAAGGTACACATCGAGGTTTTGTCAGTGTTGTGGTACGCTCTCGGGTCTTGTCGGTTAGGATTCCCGATGTCTCGGTTGCTACAAGACCATAAGACTTGAAATTTGGCTAAATAATAATAATAATGTTATGTAATAAACCGAAGCTGAAATAAGACCACTACCTCTTGCCGGCTCACAACCGATGTGGTAGTCGTTTAAAAGGTGGAGGTAATAATAATAATAAAACTGTGAGCTGATAAAAGTTTACTGCCTCTTGCCGGCTCACAACCGATGTGACAGTCTTCAAAATAAGGCACATACTAAAAAATAATCTGAGGCTGATAAAAGTTTGCTGCATCTTTCCGTCTCACAACCGATGTTGCAGCCTTCAAAAAGGTCAAGGATCACCGAGGTCGAAATAAGACTCTTGGACCATGGTCGGCTCGCATACTGATGTGGCAGTTGTTTAAAGGACCGAGGTTTAATAATGTTGCAATAATAATAATAAAGCCGAATTTCGACTTCGGGGTTATCCAAATAGGATAACCCCTAAATCATGCGAAATTAGAACCTTAATGTGGACCTTATTCTCACCATATCATCTCTTTAGGAAAGGATTTCAAACTAATTGTGTTCTAAACCGGGTTTGCTTTATATGAATAAGGCCTTAATTTATTTGTCACCAATAATAAGAATAAAACCTTTAGAGGAATTAGGAATAAGGGGGCAGAAAGTAGCTATGCATACACAATTAGCATTTATGAGTAGTGTTAGCATCTTAACTTTTATTTAACAGTGATTTCGTTCTAAGCTTGGTTTGTGGCGGGTGAAAAATCAAGGACGATGAATTTATCCTTTTAGTATTTCTTGTTCCGTGAAGTTATGATACGTATGAATAATAATAAATGCATAAAAATGGTAAAACGGGGAGCTTTTTCAAAACTAGTGATTTCTTAGTCCCCTTAGATGAACACTTAGCTACTTTTCGAGGTAATTAGTTTAAGAGGGTTGGAATTTTTAGTTTTCTAAGTGTGTTTATGACATTGCGTGAGGACACAACAATAGCTTAGTATGGGAGATTTTGGTTTGTGCTTAAATACACATACCTTTTATGTAATAAAACGACCCTAAAAGACCAAAAACGGACATAAAATGCCAAATATATGCTTGTTTTGTGTTATTTACTATGCAGGTATCGGATATCGACAAAAGGGCAAAAACAAGGCAAAACCGAACAAAACCGAGCACAAGACAGGAAAAAGTGTGAAAAGACGAAGCCGATGGCATACTTATCTCAAGTCTAAACCAAATCCAATCCCGTTAATCCTTTAAACCCAAAAATCTGTTAGTCCCTATCTTATTTCAATGTTAGACCTTAAAGCTAACGCCCATTACCCATTTTAACCCCCGTTAACCCATAACAAATAAACCAAAAACAACCTTTACCCGACCCAAAGTAAATATAAGACCTGAAGGTCAAACCCACTCCCAACCCAGTCAAACAATAAAATTAAACTGCGTTTACTGTTCATATTTTTCCTCCCAAGCCCGCCATTTTTTCACTACAACATAAAACCAGGGTAAAGCCAATTAACCCACATCACCCACGCACTAAATCCTTCTAGAAGAACTTGGCCAACACGCTTAAAGCATGACTCCTCACAAGAATGACACGCTGGCAATCTTGAAGCCAATCATTGGTAGATGAGACGTGGAGGTCAAATGGAGTGCTCATGTTATTCAGAGATTGAGACAGTTTGGAATGGATGGCTTGGATGAGGATTACATTCTCCTCACACAACAAACACAAGAAGCACAAGCTCCTTCACTCTTTGGCTATAAATAGAATAGGATTCTCTTCATTTTAGGGAATTAGATTTTAGGATTAGTTTAGGTTTATTTTTTAGTCTTATTTACTGCTTATTTTAGCTTATTTCATTTTAATGTATTTACTTTTTCAAGCAATGTAACTTAAAAGTTTTAATGAAATACAAGTTTACAAGCTTTATGTTCCTGTCACTTTAATCCTGTCTTTATTTTGATGAAATTTAAGCTTTAATCAGTTTACAAGTGAGTTTATAAATCCTGTGTTTCTGTTTCATTAATTCTCCTAAAAATTACCACAACTTATTGGATGAAAAGCCAGACCTGGAAGGGCTTTTAAGACAATACCAGCTTATCATAGATAAGCTGGAGCTTAGTAGTTAAGCTCTCTAAGAGCAAACTCACCCTTGTTTTAGAGCAAAGAGAAAAGTAAGATCCATTTTCCAATTTTTAGCTATTTACTTTTTGCTTGTTAAAACTACTTATTCTTTGCTTATTGGTGTTTGTTACTACTTATTCTGAATTCATATTGCTTATGTGATCTAGTTTTATGCTTTTGATAATCTGTTTTAAGCTTTCAGTTTAGTCTTCATAAAAACTACATAAAAAGCCAAAAAAATGTCTAAGAGTCTAGCTTATTGATAAGTGCTTTTTTGTGATTAAAATTTGCTTATTAGTCTCTAATATACTTAGTTGATCATCTGTTTTTCAAAAGTCTAAGGTTAAAACAGTTTAAAAATATGCTTGATATGGATTTGTGTTTGATAAAGGGGTGTTTGGCACTAGCAGTTTTAACTTGAGTTAGAACTGCTAGTTTGCTTTTGACACTCAAGTCAGTTTTGATTAGCTTAAAATAATGCATTAACGTAAGATCTAAAAGTTTATTTAACCCTACTAAATCTGTTTTCATAGGTGTGTATAGAAATTTTGAACTGAGATCAAAGTCCAGATTTGCAACTTATATGCTCAATAATTTTTTATTGTTGCTTTAATTGTGGTTCTATGGCATGTTAAGTCCTAAAATAAAGTAGTAGCAAGGTTTGATAGGGTTGTGCTTGTGTTTTAGTTTTAATCATCAATTGGTAATATGTCATAAGTCACAGTTTTTAGTCTAAATGTCCATTTTCAATCTCAATTTTAGGGTAGTTTAAGCTTGATTTAGGATCTGAAATTTCTTGCACAAGCTCTTTAGATATAGTACTTTTTCTGTTTTAGCTTTTTAAAGTTTAAGGTCATTATTTAAATGCTTAGAAATAGGGCTGCATATAGCTGTTTTAGCTTTTACAAAATCTTAGAAAAACCAAAAACAGTAATGTGCCTTTTTCATTAGTCTTTTCTAGCTTATTTAGAGTTGTTTAATGTTTGTTTTTGGCTTATTCTTATAGCTTAATGTATAAGCTAAATCTGTTTTGTGGTTTTAGACTCTAGCTTATTGATTTTGTAGCTCAAAATTAAGCTCAAAACTACCTGTTTAGGCTGTTTGGTTAGCTAATTAGTGAAACTGCTTATTTGCTTTTTGCTCTTTTCTAGCTTATTGGTTTTGCTAATTCTGGTTTAGATATGCTTATTAAAGTCTAGTTTAGGTTATTTCTAGCTTATTTGGGTTTGGCTTTAGCTTATAGTAGTTTTTATTCATTAGCAGTTTAGGTTTAAAATGTTATAAAGCTTTTAAGTGTTCTGAGTTTATTATTAGTTTATTCTGTGCTTATTTGTTAAATTCATAAAAAGTTGTTTTATTAAAAGTGCTTATTAGGTCTAGGTAATTAAATGTTTTTAGCTTATTAGCTTTCTAGTTTCTTATTGAGTCAAAAAGTCCAATTAGTTTTAGCTTGTTGTGTCAAAAGCTTTTAAGCCAATCTGAGTTTTTTTCAGCTTATTTCTGGCTTATTTTTATTTTTCAGCAAAAGTGTTTTCACAAAAGTTGCTTAATGCAGCCTTGTTTAACTTTTTCATAAAAAAATTGCAAAATAAAAATGTTAGAAATTGAGAGAAGTATCAAGGGTTGAACCCGAGACCTCAACATCAACTCTACCAACACCTTAACACTCCCACACAATACCATCTGCGCCCTTAGGTCTTTTTCGTTAGATCCTTGGGCCAGTTGGTATTTAAGGGAGGTTTTCCCTTATAAGCCATCAGCCCTTTTGGGCTTATTTCTAGCTATAATTTGATTTTATGAATAGTGAAATGGTGATTTTGTGAGTGATTTAAGGATAGTATTGATTTTATAAATAAATTCGATAATAAACATTATCCTAATTAGGAATGATTTTCAGTTAGAGATTTGAATGGGTTGAAAAAAGTATTTGAAATTTTGATTATATGACACAACAAAATGTTTTTCATTTTAAAATGCAAAATTAAAAGTTACAGAATATAATGCAAAAGGTAAAACCATGGTTAAAAAAAGAAGATAAAACTGATACTCCGTACTTAATTAGGAATGTTTTAAAGATAAAACTGGAATTAAAGTTACATAATGTGTTGAATACTGTTTTTTAATTTCCCTCCTATGTTGAAAAATGTTTTTGACTTTAATGGGTTATGTAGTTTGTTTTTTTTTAAGTTACACAACTACCATTGTGGTGTAGTGGTAAATGCATTTGATGTGGGTTCTCAGACTCGGGTTCGAATCATTTGGCTATCTTTTTAAATTAATGACCCATTTAATGCCAAGGTGGATTATATGACTTGCATATGTGGATTCAAAGTTGACGACATGGAAAAAAAATGCTTACGTGGATTTTACATATGATGACATGGCAAAAAATATAGATGAGGTGGCAATGTTTATTGATGATGTGGCATGGTTGTTGGTGAGTCATCATTCTTATATCCACTTATATATAATGTAAGATATTATATACATTTGAGGGTTATTTGTTTGATAATGTATTTAGACAAATATCAAAATGGTGTCGCTGCCGGGGAGAGGTGTAGCGATTTTTGCGGGATTGTTTGTATTCGAGCCTTGAAGATCCTTTCCCCGTGAAAGTTTTTGTTTTATTTTATATAAAAACACAAAAATATTTTACACTTCTATTTCTTATTTTCTTTTATTTTAAAAATAACCGTTTGTTAATTGTCGTTTCGGCTCATCTTTAGTTAACAAACTATAAGAGAGGTATAAGGAGGGTCGATCCTATGGACTTCGACCTGAAAAGAGAAGGTTTTTAAAACGCTTTGCGTTTACCTTCTCCTCTGCTTCTTTATGCGTTTTCTAGAGAGCTACCGTACACTATTGACTTTCGGTTACCAAAAATATTTTTCTTAATTTTTATTATTTCTTATTTGTAAAATCTATAAATATTATCCTTTATCCTCTTATTGTTTAATTCTAATGTCGTCATTCAAACAACGTAGTTGTTTCAGCTGCGAAAATCCAGTTAAGGATCAACCTTGTCGATATTGTACTTGCGAGCGATGTGGATATCATAATAGAGGGGTACCTTATTTAGGATGTAATTCGGAAGCTGAAAATTCATTCACTTATGAACCAACTCCGTATTCTTACAATGATTCTCCAAATTTTTCCGACTACCCTCCACAACCCCAATACGATACGTATTTTTGTGAGTTATGTGGGAACGATGATCATTATGGTTATGATTGTCCCCCTCAAGTTCTGTTTGTCTACGATCAGGACCCGTGTTTCAATCAAAACTTTGATAATAATTTTCCACAAACTTCACCAAGTTTTCCACAACAATTTCCTTGTTGTGAAAACTGCGGGGGTCCTCAGGATAATTTTCAGTGTCAACCGATAAACCAGAATTTCTACAAACTTAATCTTTGTTATAATTCTATTTCTTCCAGTTTTGACCAATTCCAACCCAGCAGTTTCCTGTCATTCATCAACCTCCTCAAGAAACGAACACGGAAATGTTGCAAGCTAGAGAAGACTTAATAGAAGCTATACAAGCCTTTTTAAATAAGTATAATCAAATACCTCCTAAAGAAAAGAGTATGGCTTTATTGCTAGATGAGGAAAGATTTCTTAAAATTAAGCAAGCTTTGAAAGAAGGGCTTAATCAACTAGAGAATATACAAAAAATTACTTCTTAAACATATTAATGACTTGTAAATTCTTAATGAAATTCCACTAAAACAAGAAGAGCATGCAGCTAAAGTTAGTTCTCAATATTGGAAGCCTGCTATTTTATATGATGACTATGATTACGAGAAGAGTACTATTCCTTTGAATGAAATTGATTCTCGAATACCTCCGTCTAATGCAATCATACCCGTTTTACCGACTTTGGAGCCCGAGGACTCTCTCATAATGGGGGATGAGCATCTTAGCACTATTCCTGAAAAGAATAGGACGAATTCATAAAGTCTAGTGTTGAGGACCTTGTTCCAATCCCAAGTGAGTCCGAGGATACATCCGGGAGTGATAGTGAGTGCATTTTACCTTCGTATGATGATTTCTCTCCCATTAACGTTTATGAGGAAAAATTCGTGACTTTCTCTAACCCTCTTTTCAATTCAAATGACGATTTTACTTCTAGTGATGACGAGTCACTATCCAATGAGGACGTTCCATAAGACAATGTTAAAATTTACTCGAACCCTCTTTTCGAATTCGATGACGAGTACACTTCTAGTGACGTAAATCCTCTTTTTGATGAGGTATTAGAGGACATCGAGTGCAAGGTTTCTTATGATTCCAACCTTGATGAGTCAACTTTCCTAGTCACACCTCTTTCCGATTCTAATGAGGATGAGTGTTTCACTCCTAGTAACGACGTTGAGCTTTTACTTTACCGTGATCCATCTACACCAATGATAAGTGTTGTGTCCATTCTCGAGGGGTTCACCGATGAACCACCTCTCGAAGAGAATGATGATTTATTTGAGTTGGAATCTAAAAAGAATGATTGGAAGAAGATTTTGTACGACGATCCGATTGATGATTTAATTTTCGACCCAGGAGGAGAAGTTGATGAAATCGATGCTTTTCTTGATATTGATATTCCGATGAATATTAAGGACGATTTCTATGACTCGAAGGGAGATGTACTCTATCCTGAGAGTTTGCTTAGTGATGATACTACCCCTAGTCCCCCTCCCAAGGTGTTCCTCGATTGTGGCCCGAGAAGTTTAAGAGATATTAATGATTTGATGATTATGGTCAAAGTTTTTGACCCCGACGTCTCCGCTTATAGTTTCTATTCCTTAGAACCGGTGGCATATAAATGTCCAATGGAAGTTTACTCTTCCACGTGTTTCTTCCCTAATATTACGATGATATGAGGAGAGTCAAGCTAGAGACTCGTACAAAAACAAGCGCTTTGTAGGTGGCAATCCATGCTTATCCTTAGTAAGTAGTATATTAATATTTATTAATAAGTATGATGTGAGGAGGCTTGCCTCTTCCTTTCTTGTGTTTCGTGTTTTGTGTTTTATATCCAGGATTGCCTGGATTTTGAAAACTCTCGTACTCGTGGTTTTGTCCATTGTTCACTCGATCTTTAATCCTTCGCATGCTTATATATGGGAATCTGATATCCTAGATCTTATTGATTAAACGTTTATCTATTAGCATAATTAATAAACGGGTTTAGATTTGCGTATAGACCCCTTAATATTTGGATTATGCTTTGAAATTAGTATGGGGGTGACAGTCTCACATTGAGGACAATGTGTAGTTCTAGTATGGGGGGATCTTTCGATTTGATCTTACTTGCTTTGCCTTGTCTTTACGTAACCCTGTTTTGCCACAAAAAATAACAAAAATATGCCAAAATTTAATTTTTTTCAAAAATAGAATAAGTGTTTTGACACGAATTTTTGTCTTTCTAAGAATAAATTTTGGCTTGATCGAGCATGTTGCACTCTAGCTTGCCCCTTAGCTTTCGAGACTAAGCATTCGTGGATCTTTATAAGATTTTAAATTTGCGAAGAACGGAAATTAATAGAGTTTTATATAAGTTTTTATGCTAAGCAAGGATTAGTTGGAAATCTTAAGAGCTCATAGAGGTTAATTGTGGCTTTTTACTCCCATTAGTTTAATAAACATTATATAATTGTTAAATAAAAAGGTTGCTTAGGTTTTTGCGATTCTTAGTTTAAATCCCTTCGTAGAGATTCCTTCTGGTGAAATTAAGGTACACATCGAGGTTTTGTCAGTGTTGTGGTACGCTCCCGGGTCTTGTCGGTTAGGACGCCCGATGTCTCGGTTGCTACAAGACCATAGGACGTGAAATTTGGCTAAATAATAATAATAATGTTATGTAATAAACCGAATCCAAAATAAGACCATTACCTCTTGCCGGCTCACAACCGATGTGGTAGTCGTTTAAAGGGTGGAGGTAATAATAATAATAAAACTGTGGGCTGATAAAAGTTTACTGCCTCTTGCCGGCTCACAACCAATGTGGCAGTCTTCAAAATAAGGCACATAGTAATAATTAATCTGAGACTATCAAGAGTTGGACTAGCTGACCACCAAGAATCTCCCTATGATCGAAGACTTATTTGACCAATTGCAAGGCTCGCATTATTTCTCTAAGATAGATCTTCGATCTGGTTTTCATCAGCTGAGAGTGCATGAAGAAGATATTCTAAAGACGCCATTAAGGACGCGATATAGACACATTAAGTTACGGTTATGCCATTTTGGTTAACCAATGCACCAGCGGTTTCATGAACTAAATGAACCGGGTAAGCAAGCCGTATTTAGACAAGTTTGTCATTGTGTTTATTGATGATATCTTGATATACTCAAAGTCTAAGGAGGAACATTAGGTTTATTTGAAGTTAGTTCTGGAGCTGCTAAAGAAGGAGAGGTTGCTTGCCAAGTTTTCTAAGTGTGAATTCTAGCTAGAAGAAGTACGTTTTCTCAGACACGTAGTTAATAACAATGATATTCACGTGGACTCTAGTAAGATAGAAGCAATTAAGAATTGGAAAGTACCTAAGACGCCATCTAAGATACGATCATTTCTGGGATTGGCAGGTTATTATCGATGTTTCATCATGAATTTTTCTAAGATTTCTAAACCCCTTACTTTACTGATACAGAAGGATCAGAAATACGAGTGAGGAGTGGAACACGAGAAATATTTTTAGACATTGAAGGACAATTTATGTAATGCACCAATTTTGTCATTGCCTGATGGATCAGAATATTTTGTAGTTTACTGCAACATGTTAAACCAAGGACTTGGATATGTATTGATGCAAAGAGGCAAGGTAATTACATATGCATCACAAAAACTAAAGATTCATGAGAAGAATTATACCACACACGATTTCAAAATGGGTGCAGTGGTCTTTGCTTTTAAGATTTGAAGGCATTACTTATATGGGACAAAAAGTATTATCTACACAGATCATAAGAGTCTACAATATATTTCTGACCAGAAGGAGTTAAATATGTGCCAACGAAGATGGATTCAGTTGTTTAGTGACTATGACTGTGAGATTGTTACCATCCGAGAAAGGCGAATGTAGTGGCTGATGCGTTCAGTAGGAAGGAAAGAGTGAAACCGAGATGAGTAAGAGCAATGTTCATGACTATTCAGTCAAGTGTTATGGACAAGATATTGGCCGCTCAAGGTGAGGCGTCCAAGGTAGGGAACACGACAGCATAAATGTTGTGTGGCATGGACCAACAAATGGAAAAGAAGGAAGATGGTGGTTTATATTTTATTGACCAAGGATGGGATTCCATTGATATGCGATGTAAGGACAATATTATGGACGAGACTCATGCATCAAGGTACTTGGTACATCAGGGAGCGGATAAGACGTATTATGACCTTGGAGATATGCATTGGTGGCCATGTATGAAGAAAGATGTTGCTACCTATGTTAGCAATTGTCTGACTTGTTCAAAGGTGAAGGCTGAAACATCAAAGACCTTCGGGTTTGTTTCAATAGCATGAGATACCTGAGTGGAAATGGGATATAAACACCATGGATTTTATCACTAAGTTGCCGGGGTCAAGTAGTGGACATGATACAATTTAGGTAATAGTCGATAGACTAACTAAGTCAACCCATTTTCTAGCTATACAAAAAGATTACAAGATGAGATAGTAGCAAGGCATGGAGTTCCGGTGTCAATCATCTCAAATTATGATGGAAGATCTACTTTGTGGTTTTCGCAGACGTTGCAAAAGCATTTGGAACACGACTAGATAAGAGTACGGCTGATCATCCTCAAACGGATGGACAAAGTGAGCGTACCATTCAGACTTTAAAGGATATGCTAAGAGCATGTAGGATTGATTTTGGTAGTAGTTGTGATACTCATTTACCTTTAGCTGAGTTTTCCTAAAACCATAGCTATCACTCGAGTATACGATGCGCTCCATTTGAAGCATTGTATGGAAGGAGATGTAGGTCGCCCGTACTATGGGCTAAAATTGGAGAAAGCAGTTTGATTGGACCAGAATTGGTGCAAGAGACGACTGATAAGGTAGTCTTGATAAAGGAAAAGCTTAAAGCAATGAGAGATCGTCAAAAGAGCTACGCTGATAATAGGCACAAGCCACTAGAGTTTGAGGTTAGGGATCGAGTGTTACTAAAGGTGTCTCCTTGGAAGGGCGTAATAGAGTTGGCACCAAGGTTTGTAGGACCATTTGAAATCCTTGAAAGGATCGACCCTGTAGCTTATCGGTTAAGATTGCCCAAAGAGTTGAGTAGCGTGCACGACACATTTCATGTGTCAAATTAGAAGAAGTTTTTGGTGGATGCAAATCTTCATGTGCCACTAGACGAGATCAATATTGACAAAACCCTTCGTTTTGTTGAGAAACCCGTAGAAATTATAGACCGTGAGGTTAAGAGTTTGAAAAGTAGTAAGATTCCAATTGTTAAAGTTTGTTGGAATTCAAAGCGTGGCCCTGAGTTCACGTAGGAACGTGAGGACCATATGAAAGCTAAGTATCCATGATTGTTTGCTGACTGTGTTGTTGAACCTACTAGTTAAATTTCAGAACGAAATTTCCTTAAGGAGTGACAACCGTGACTTAAGCAGGTTAGTCAAACCGTTAGAGTTGACTAAAGTATTTATATGTGTTATAATTGAGTGCTTATGTGAACTTATATAAGTATTTGATATCAATCCGTGATGCGTGTTCATCTTATTATGATTGAGTTATAGTTTTGGTAGCTATTTCATTTCGTTCACATTTTGTGACAATGAAAATGATAACATGATTCTATGCGTTATCGTATTATTTAGTGAATAATTGTAGTATGAGCGTAAATATAATATAATGTATTCTCAAGAATGAATTAAGTCTAGTATTTCAGTTAATTAAGCATAGGTCTTTCTAATTTAGGAAAGTAATTTATGAAATGAAATTTATAAATAGTAAGTTTAAAACTAGTTTTTATTTAAAAGGTTTACTAAATTAATAAAGGCTTTTTATAAAAATAACAAAATAAGGATAAATATACATTTAATAATAATTAAAAAAAATATAAAAATTATATAATTATAGGGGGCAGATTTTAAGAGAAAAAAAGGGAAAAAGTTTAAGTAGGAAAGAAATTAGTATTAGATAAGGATTAGGAATTAGGTATAGCCTATAAATACAAGATCTAGTCCTCCCCTTCCCTTGATCTTTTGTTCGACTGAAACCCCAAAGAAGAGAATTTTTTTATCAAGAATCAAGTGTGTTGATCTAAGTGTAATCGGTTAAAGGTTTTAGGTATGATCTTCAATCCCATTCTTGTTTAATTCTTCTTATATTAGTAACATTAATTGGTGGAATTAGGGTTTCATTAAAATTCAGTAAACATGTTAAGATGATAATTAATAATCAATTAGGATGTAATTAATAGTGTTTGGATGCGTTTGGTTAGGTTTAGTTGTTAAATTCAAAATTAAAACTGGGCAGATTTTTAGGTCATCTTGTAAGTGTCATAACTTGGTTATACGGATAGCTTTAATTGATTTTCTTAAGTCTAAAATTAACTACAAAGAGTCTAATTTCCAACCCAGTTGGTTTCATGAATTAAAAGTGAGTGGAGATCAGTCAAAATAATTTTAAAAGATTCGTTGTCAAATCTGAGTTTTTGGGGCAGATTTTGGGTTGTGTTTGTGAGGTCAAAAACCATATCAAAACGTCTTTTTAATTGATGGGATTGCTACTGTAGCAAGTTAATGATGTTTATGATTTTCTAGAATTTTTGTAGAATTTTTCTAAGTGTTTAAATGGGTCTGATCAAGCTAAACTTTTTGATAGTCGAATCACATCTAAATTTAAGTACTTTGTGATGTTGAATTTTTAAAAAATAGTTAGGCTCAATATTATTTTTTCTAAAAAATCACAGTCAATTTGTTGATTTATTATTTTATTTGTAGTCATGAAGTGACTATAAAATTCTGCCAAAAAGCTGGAAAACTAGAATAAGGGATTTTAGAGTATTAGGGTTTAAGTAAGGTATGGGAAGTGTGGTAAAGGGGTTTATAATCATAATATAGACATAGTAGTCCATCAATTGAATGTTACATCATCTTGGGCATTTAGCCTAATCGCGTGTAACATGTGTTTTATTTATGTTTAGTCGATTTCGAAGAATTTGTGAAGTAGCTGTGCATCAGGTGAGTTTCATAGTCCCATTTTTTCCCTTTTTATATTGGGATGGAAATGATGCAAATGTTTTGAAATCTTTCATTGCTGTGATTATGTGTTTTAAATTTCTTATGGACATTACATGACTATTATATGACTATGTGTTACATGTGTTATTTGGGATCGGATGAGTATGCCTACTCAATGTGATTTGTGTTATTTGGAATCGGAAGAGCATGCCTACTTAGTGTGATTTGTGATATTGATTGGGATCGGATGAGTACACCTACTCAATTTTGGATATGTTTATGGATCGGATGGGTATGCATACTATAACAACTCAGAATTTTCATCAACCTATTTTACTATGATCACAATTGTACGGGGAAATTTTTTGCTTTATTACATTACTTGCATTGTCAATATCTCAATAAGCAAGGTAACTTGCATAACTAAAGTAGACAAGCTCACGCAACCTATCTATGGCCATTTTGTCTTCATATATGTCAAGCAAACATCACAATATGTCAATTCAATATCATCATATCCTTATTACAAAGTAAATTATTCCTATAATGTACAAATCTAACGTTATATCAAAACGGGCTTTAAACCGTTATCGTATACCTCTAAACCCTAATTCCATGAAGGAATAATATCTAAAGATAATGTACAAGCTACTAAAGCATATATACAAGTAATATAGCATTTCATTTGAAATATAAACTCCCTTCAAGTCAAGTACAAGTTTTCAAAGCACAATGAACAAGTCATAAAGCAAGACAACTAAAATAGCCATTTTACCTCTTTTTCCATTCTAATTTACATCACAATCACATTTTGGTAGAAGCTACTACATCAATATACAATGTGTCAACCCTAATTATTATATTCAATAAACTTTCATACACATTTTTTTACTCCTTAAAAACCACTATTCAAACTCAGAAACCCTAACCCGAGCAAAATACTAAACCATGACCCGTTTCTTCATTTTTATCCATTGTAAACCCAAACCAACTCTCAAATAAGTTGTAATAATGTAAATTACAACATTCTCAATCATATTCCATCATCATTTCATCATTCTATTTCAATTATACAATAAATAAATCCAGAAAACCCTAATTGTGCCCTAAATGTAACTTTGACCCGTTTACCTCATTTCTACCCATTTTACCCAAACCACCTATCAAATTTTTGATTATAATCCTTAAATTAATAAGATTCCTAGATTTTCAGTAACCTATCATTCCTAATCAAATGTATATGAATTACAAGCTAGAAAACTTAACCCGAACCCTAATAAGCCCTAAATGTACCCGTATACACCTTTCTTTCATTTTGACCCATTTTCACCAATCTTTTTGCAATCAAGCACCTCCATGACTAAGCTACTTCATTCCTAAGCAGCTTACAAGTACCTCACACGAATATCTTTACCTTATATAGTTTAAAATTGCACATTGTTCTTCATTTTCTTCTTGTTTAGCCGCGACAAGAAATGGGGTACACACCTCTGTACAAGCTACTACACTCAATATACAATGTGTAAACCCTAATTATTCTATTCATAAACTTTCATACACATTTTTACTCTTAAAACCCTAATACAAAAGTCAGAAACCCTAACCCGAGCAAAATACTAAACCATGACCCGTTTCTTCGTTTTTATCCATTGTAAACCTAAACCAATACTCAAATAAGTTGTAATAACTTAATTTACAACATTCTCAATCATATACAATCATCATTTCATCATCTTACTTCAACTATATGCAAATTGAATCCAAGAAACCCTAATTGTGCCCTAATTGGAACTTCGGACCCGTTTACTCGTTTTCGCCCATTTTAAACCCGAACCACCTATCAATTCTTGTTATTAATCCTTAATAAAATTCTTGTGAACATATATCTATCATTATGCTTCAAGTACACACGAAATCCAAGCTTGAAAACCCTAAATAATCCCTAATGTACCCGAAACCTAGTTTCTTTCATTTTGACCCATTTTAACTAATCTTTTTGCAAACAAGCACCTCCATGACAAGCACCACACTATCCTAAGCTGCTTACAAGCACCTCCTTTGAATCCTTGGACACTAAATGAGCCACATGACCTCCTTGTTGGCCATTTTCTAGCCGTGACACCCAAACACCCCTAAAACCCTTCCACCTTGCTTACCTAGCCTTAATAGTCCCTCACACTCATCACATATCTTCTAAACATCACCCTATAGCTTCCATACCGGTCCTAACCGTGATCACTAAGGATCCTTGGCCTTTAAGGGTCATTTGACTATAAATAGGACCATAAACTCTTCATTTCTACTCATCCCCCACTTCCTCCTCTATAACCCATCATAACAGAAACCATTTGCTCAATATGAATTCTAATAGATCCTAAGAAGTCCCAAGAATAGAATTGAAGCAAAAGAAACCAAGAAAAGAAGCCCAGGAGTCGTTATTCTAGGCGTACGAAGCTAAAAGTCCCGATTTTGACCCGTTTCTAAGCTATAAGCTCAAACCCAGGTTCTGAATGTTCTAATTCTGATCCTACACTCTTATAATGTTCATATGATCCTAAATATACTCTTGTTAAAATTTCATAACTCAAATCATGCTCATTTTCCATTTTGATCCAAAACCGTACACCCAAAACCCTAATTTTATGTTTTTCTTAAAACTAAATGTTATAATGATTAAATATTGTTATAATCTATCCTAGCATGCTTAACTAATGTTAAAATAACCACTTTATTGATTAATGAAGGAATTTGAACTTAAAACCTACACGTTTACGTTTTGAAACCCTAATTTGACCCGTTTGCTTGCTAGACTTAAGATCGGTTATTTTAAACTTGCGTTGCGTTAAATCTTCATATTTTAGTTTATTATAACTTATAAATGTCTATTGAAATGTTAAAATATGCTTGCATGACAATTTGGACATGTTTTGTAAATATTATCCATGCAAGGGGTATATATCGTAACTTTCTAAAATTAATAACTAGAAGGGCTGAATATGTCATTTTATCTCAATAGTTTATTTCTATAAGGGCTCTATTATGTCACTTTTCCATAAGTCAAGTTGATTGGTATTATCCTTTTAAACTGAAGGACCAAAACTCGTAAATGTGCAAAATCGCCGGGTCATTTTTTGCCACTTTTCAAACTCAAGGGTCTAAAATGTAACATTTTGAAAAAGTATAAAATCATGTTCAAAACATTACAAAACGTAACTTTAATTAACGCTTGATGTGCTTAACATTTCCAGATATTGATTAAAACACTTAAAACCGATTATATCATATCACAATACTAAGGAGCTTCATATTAAGAGGTTTCATCTTGGTATTACGTTCTGACTGAGTTGTTAGGTTTATGATTTAAAGTGCCCTAGCTCCTCAAACGTTTACTGAATGACTTCTGAATTATGATGGCCCGAACGGTGATACAATAATTCCAAACTCTTCAATCAAACTCATAACTCTTAAAACCAAAGTTCTAGAGTACAATCTTCCTAAGACTCAACATATTTACTCAGGTTGCGTGACGTGGCTGTTTA
This sequence comes from Tanacetum coccineum, assembly GCA_026074375.1. Classification (NCBI taxonomy): domain Eukaryota; kingdom Viridiplantae; phylum Streptophyta; class Magnoliopsida; order Asterales; family Asteraceae; genus Tanacetum; species Tanacetum coccineum. The sequence continues at coordinate 10,070 of BQNB010063607.1, read as the reverse complement.
CTATCATTTTGCTATATCAACCTTCCCCGTTAAGATTGTGATAAGGTCGTCAGCTTTCATTTCAGAATATTTATTACATCTACCTATCAGGTGAGTTCATAGCCTCGCCTTTCAATCTTTTGAATGTTTTATAAACCCGCGAGGGGGATACATGCTCAATTGTTTTTAATATATACAAGTACTTAAAACTGATATTGTGAAGTTCATAACCTCGCCTTTACTTATTTACATGTTTTATAAACCCGCGAGGGGGATACATGCTTGTTACAAACTCTTTTACATACTCGTTTATCTTATAACAATGTGATTACTTTTCAAAGGCTTAATGAATTCATAACCCCATATTTCAATCTTTTGAATACTTTATAAACCTGTGATACCTGATATAAACCATGAATGCAAGTGTTTTCTAAATGTATGCTATCCAGATATATTATTGCCTAAGTAGCTTCCAGTGCCATTATTTACATATCATGAATCATTAATTACTTGCATTGCGAGTGAACGCGAATATTGTAAATAGATCTATTGGGGGTGACGGCTCCCGTTGGTATACCATGTTGGGGTAGCCAAACGCACTTTTTTTTCCTAATAGGTAAATTGGCAAGTTACCTTTTTTCCACTGGGGACATCTGTCCCTACCAATATCACTACGGTGATTTCTCTGTTAATGTATTGATGTCATGAGCTTAGATGCAATAAATAATGTTCCCATGATGATTGTCACTGCATACCAGTGTTCTCCACTCATTTAACTTCGTATTCACTATCTATTTCATTCAAAACCTTATGAAATTCACTCAACCTTTGTTGTTGACCCCTTTTTATTGCATGTTTATTCAGGTAAATTGAGCAAATTTATAGGCATGGTGTGGCATGGACATGAAGTTGGTAAAACTTGGTATCTTCTCATTTTAGGTTTCTAGAATTTTGGGAATGCCTTTGTAAAACTTTGATTTGAAATGAATGATAACATTATCTTTTGACCAACAACGTCTCTTTTGGGTCGTGTTATTTGGATTTTGGGGTAAAAATTTTTTTTTGTTGTTTCATGAAGTAATACCCCTGATTAGCTTCCGCTGCTATATTGTAAGAATTGATGGGGTGTTTACAGAATTGGTGATCAACGCCATTAGTTATATGAGAACATAGGTCAAAAACTCTTAACTATAATCAACACTTCTTTTCTAGCCAGAAGTCCTTCGTGCTATACATTCCGAATACAAGTATGTAAATATACATATTATTATACTATTACATAATATAACTTTTGTTATTTTACAAACTAGGTTGTTATCAGGTATGTTGTCTTCTCCAATCGCCTTTACTTTCCGTATATCGAGGATGTTTTTTTCCTCTATGTATATTCATTAACTTTACTTCGGGTCTCATCGGATTATTTCCAGCTTCATCAGGAAGCAGTTCTTTAATCTCTTCGAAAAACTCTACAGTTAATATGATCCCACCAGATTTCTCATCTTTTCTAAATATTCCTTGTTATGAAGGTGACGTACAAGCATTTTATGCTAAGGAATCACCTATTTCATCACCAGATCCTATTATTTCACCAGCTATTTTGACTCCATCTCCGGTATTACCACCATCACTACTATTTGATCCTCGATATTTCTTTGTTCCTGAAGAATTATTACCACCTAAGAAGCGAATCCGTTCCTCATCTTCTTCCTCAACTACATTTTTTTAATTCATCTCGAAATCAAACCTGTGATTTGGTATCACCATCTTCCTCAGTTTATACTTCTACCCCACCTCAAGTATTTGAAATAGGAAAATGTTCAGATAAGATGTATCTAAAACATTATGAGAAACAAGTTAAAGATATCTTGAATGATTTAGATGAACTCCATCTTCACCGCATTAAGAGAATGGAAGAAGAACGTACTAATGGTAATGAACTAAGACCGAACTTAAGAGAATCCGTACTCAGATTATCAAACTTCAAAAGAAGAAATTAGGGCAAAAGGACAAGATTGCCTTTGCTCACTACAGAATTTCCAATCTTGAACAAGCATTAAGGGAAATCCAAGCTGTCACCAACGGATCAGGAGAATTTTTGGATGTATCTACCGGTCAAAATCAACAAACTCTTAAACTAGTGTTCAGGCTTTTATCCTAGCCATGGGTGTGTTCGGTTATTCATAAAAAACGTTGTCAAATCTTGACTATGTACAGTAAAAAAAGGAAAGTTATTTATAAAGGCAATCCCGTTTCATACCTTATTATTTCCAACTTATCTCTCTTTCATCATCATTTCCACCATTTGCATCATTATCTCCGTCTTTATCATAACCTCTAATTGCTTAAAAATTCAAAAATAAGCATTTCTCTTTAAGCATTTTAAGCATCACATTTTCTTTTAAATATTACCTTTCTAAACTTGTGATGTCATTCTTACTACATGTTATTCTGTGTTGTATAGAAGGCCTACCACAAAGGAACATTCAACCATCTGAAACACCAGCCATAACTTTAGCTGCCATCCGGCAACTAATTAATGATGGCATTTCCTCAGCTCTGAAAGCACAAGCTGCATCAATGGAAAATACTGACAATACTAACAAGAACACCGGGACAAGCGGAACTCTAGTAGCAAGAAAAGGAATCAACAATCACAAAAGAAAGTTTGAAGATAGAGGAAACACCACTAACAACAACAACTATCCCAAACACAACAACAATAACCACTCCAACAATTGCAACAACTACCAAGACAACAACAATAAAAACAACCATAACAATGATTACCACCAACAGCAAAATAGAAGACAAGAAACCTTCAGAACTTATACTGCCACCAATAGATATACTGGAAACCTTCCCTTGTGTAAAAGATGTAGACTACATCACATGGGACCTTGCAGTGTCAAGTGTCAGGTTTGCAACAAGATAGGTCACCAGACCAAGTACTGCAAAAACAACAGGGCCACAGGAAAGCATACTAAGAGATAAGCTCGCTTTTGTTCACTTTAGGATTTCTACCCTAGAAACAACTCTTGAGGATATTCAAGTTTCATCAGAATCTTCTCTAATCTGAAAACCCCAATCATCAAGCTACAATCCTTGTCATTTGTTACTTTTATCTAGAATTTTACTACGAGATACGTAGCTATCTCAGGCAGAAGTATCAATCTCTTTTCTAGAGTTTCATTATGTAAAGCTATCCAGGAAATTAATAAAGTGATGATTCCGTTAATCTTGTTATCTAATGATATCCAAAACTCGACATTATTTGTCAATTCATCAATTTTATTATGGTTCAATACATCTACTCTCCTCATACTTTGAAACATTAATTTTCATCTTCAATAGTATGGGGCGTCAGTTCAATCATACAGCTTAGTATTAGCTAAACAATACAATTAATCATATCATTTTCTACACATTTCCATATCGTGTTTTTATGCTTAGGTAAGACAATTTATGATCTCTTATTTGAAATGAATTAGGTCATTATTCATGTGATTAACGAAATTATAAACTCTGCCTGAACTATGAATTATTTAAATTCTACAGTTTCAAGGAGCCTGAACGCTTTCTTTTTGTAAGTGAAAATTATAATCTATGTAGGCTTATATAAACATACGTACGAATAAATTTCTTTCAATTCGGTTCTGTAACAAACAATTCCTTAATCTTATCATTTTTACCTTCAATATCTGTCCATTTACAAATTGTATCTCAACACGTGCCTAGCAACTCTTTGACTAATTCATAATCATTCCTTGACATCACTCATTCCATGATCTTCATATTCTAAAATTCTCTGTTATATTCTGCAACGTGATAACAAGGAAACACACAAGAATCTATACAATGTCAAATGATTTCAATACCACTATAACGTTCAACTAAATCTCGGGACGAGATTTCTGTAAGGGGTGGAGACTATAATAACTCAGAATTTTCATCAACCTATTTTACTATGATCACAATTGTACAGGGAAATTTTTCGCTTTATTACATTACTTGCATTGTCAATATCTCATTAAGCAAGGTAACTTGCATAACTAAAGTAGACAAGCTCACGCAACCTATCTATGGCCATTTTGTCTTCATATATGTCAAGCAAACATCACAATATGTCAATTCAATATCATCATATCCTTATTACAAAGTACATTATTCCTATAATGTACCATTCGCAACGTTATATCAAAACGAGCTTTAAACCGTTATCGTATACCTCTAAACCCTAATTCCATGAAAGATTAATATCTAAATTGAATGTACAATATACTAAAGCATATATACAAGTAATATATCATTTCATTTGAAATATAAACTCCCTTCAAGTCAAGTACAAGTTTTCAAAGCACAATGTACAAGTCATTAAGCATGACATCTAAAATAGCCGTTTTACCTCCGTTTTCATTCTAATTTCTTCACCATCAATTGTGTAGAAGCTACTACACTCAATATACAATGTGTAAACCCTAATTATTATATTCATAAACTTTCATACACATTTTTACTCTTAAAACCCTAATTCAAAACTCAGAAACCCTAACCCGAGCAAAATACTAAACCATGACCCGTTTCTTCGTTTTTATCCATTGTAAACCCAAACCAACTCTTAAATAAGTTGTAATAATGTAAATTACAACATTCTCAATCATATTCCATCATCATTTCATCATTCTATTTCACTTATTCAATAAATAAATACAGAAAACCCTAATTGTGCCCTAAATGTAACTTTGACCCGTTTACTCATTTTATACCCATTTTAACCCAAACCACCTATCAAATTTTGATTATAATCCTTAATTTAAGTCCTAGGATCAGTAACCTATCATTCCTAATCAAATGTATACGAATTACAAGCTAGAAAACTTAACCCGAACCCTAATAAGCCCTAAATGTACCCGTATACACCTTTCTTTCATTTTGACCCATTTTCACCAATCTTTTTGCAATCAAGCACCTCCATGACTAACTACTTCATTCCTAAGTAGCTTACAAGCATCTCACACAAATATCTTTATCTTATATAGTTTAAAAATGGCACATGGTCTTCCTTTTTCTTCTTGTTTAGCCACGGCAAGAAATGGTGTACACACCTCACCAAATCTAGTTTCTAGCTTAACCAACACACTTACTATCCCCTCCTCATAATCCTCTAGGTCTCTTATGTGTCCTAACCAGATCATACAAGTTCCTTGAAGCTTAAGGGTCATTTTACCTATAAATAGCAACCTAAACCATTCATTTTTCTTCATCCCCCACTTCCTCCTCTATAACCCATCATAGCAGCAATCCTTTGCTCAATATGAATTCTAAGAGATCCTAATAAGTCTCAATATCAGAAAGGAAACAAAAGAAACCAAGAAAAGAAGCCCGGGAGTCGTTATTCAAGGCGTACGAAGCTAAAAGTCCCGATTTCGACCCGTTTCCAAGCTATAAGCTCAAAACAGGTTTGGTGTTCACTTCTGCTCTCTATACTCTTATAATGTCATATGTTCCTAATATATCTTGTTAAAGTTTCATAACTCATTTCATGCTCCATTTCATTTTGATCCAAAACTATACCCATAAACCCTAATTTTATGTTTTTCTTACAACTAAATGTTTTAATGGTTAAATATTGTTATAATCTATCTTAGCATGCTTAACTAATGTTAAAATAACCACTTTATTGATTAATGAAAAGATATTGACTTAAAACACAGCACCACGTTTACGTTTTGAATCCCTCTAATTTGTACTCGTTTTGCATGCAATAGCTTAACGAATCGATATTTTAAACTTGCGGTTGCGTTTAATCTTCTTATTTTAGTTTTATTTTAACTTATAAATGTTTATTGAAATGTTTAAAATATGCTTGCAGACAATTTGGACATTTTTTGTAAATATTAATCCATTGCAAGGGGTATATATCGTAACTTTCTGAAATAAATAACTAGAAGGGCAGAATATGTCATCTTATCACGTTTATAAACTATAGGGGTCTATTATGTCACTTTTCAAAAGTCAAGGTTTACTTGGTATATCTTTTAAACTTGAAGGACCAAACTCGTAAAAGTGCAAACCCCAAGGGTATATTTTGCCACTTTTCAAACTCAAGGGTCTAAAATGTAACATTTTGAAAAAGTATAAAATCATGTTCAAAACATTACAAAATGTAACTTTAATTAACGCTTGATGTGCTTAACATTTCCAGACTAATGGTTAAAACTCTTAAAACCGGTTTATATCATATCACGTATCACAATACTAGGGAGCTTCATATTAAGAGGTTTCATCTTGGTATTACGTTCTGACTGAGTTGTTAGGTTTACGATTTAAAGTGCCCTAGCTCCTCAAACGTTTACTGAATGACTTCTGAGTTATGATGGCCCGAACGGTGATACAATAATTCCAAACTCTTCAATCAAACTCATAACTCTTAAAACCAAAGTTCTAAAGAACAATCTTCTTAAGACTTGACATATTTACTCAAATTGTGTGACGTGGCTGTTTACTATCATTTTTCTATATCAACCTTCCCCGGTTAAGATTGTGATAAGGTCGTCAGCTTTCATTTCAGAATATTTATTACATCTACCTATCAGGTGAGTTCATAGCCTCGCTTTTCAATCTTTTGAATGTTTTATAAACCCGCGAGGGGGATACATGCTCAATTGTTTTTAATATATACAAGTACTTAAAACTGATATTGTGAAGTTCATAACCTCGCCTTTACTTATTTTACATATACATGCTTGTTACAAACTCTTTTACATACTCGTTTATATTATAACAATGTGATTACTTTTCAAAGACTTAGTAAATTCATAGCCTCACATTTCAATCTTTTCATAAACCCGTAAGGGGGATACATGCTATAATTTACTAATACAAGTTACATGTTATTCTGACATATCATTACAATCAATGTCTAAGTTATAAATCCTACAAGTTGTTAAATTGACTTCAAGTCGTTAAATTGACTATGGATATTAATTTGTTAGTATCATAGATCCTACAAGTCATTAAATTTGACTTTGAGTCGTTAAATTGACTTTGGATATTAATGTGTTAGTTTCATAAATCCTACAAGTCGTTAAATTTGACTTCGAGTCGTTAAATTGACTTTGGATATTAATGTTAGTGTAATAAATCCTTCAAGTCGTTAAATTTGACTTCAAGTCATTAAATTGACTTTGGATGTTAATATGTTGATATTATGAGCTCTTCAAGTCGTTAAATTGACTTTGGATGATAATGTGTTGGTGACATGAGAACAAGACCAATCAGACCAAACAAGGCAATGACGAGATAATACATTGTTACTGTGATTCATTGCGATTATTATTAATAATGGGTATATAATAACATGACCCAAGATTATAACAATATCATTTTCATAATAATTGTGTTCATACAATTATTTTACTATTACTTGTATTCAAATTGTTTATATCAAACCTATGAATTTTACTCAACCATTGTGTTGACTTTTTAGCATGTCTATCTCGGGTAATTGAGCAAGTTGCGGCACGGAGTGGCATGGACTCGAAGATGGCTGAACTGTTATCATTCAAACATAATGTTTTTGGGACCTGCATTTTGTAAAAACTCTGATTATAATGAATGATAACTAAATTTTTCCAACAATGTCTCTTTTAAAGTTGTTTTCTATGATTATGATTGTTGTATCCATGAAGTAATACCCCAGATTAGCTTCCACTGCTATATTGTAAAAATGGGGGTGTTACATTTAATGATCCTAGGATCATATGGGAGCAAAGGATTACTGCCTTATGGGTTTGAGAAAGAAGAGATGTGGTGCAAATTTGAATGAAGGAGTTAGGGCCCTATTTATACCCATTTTCAAGAGTGGTGAGCAAGCAAAGCTTAAAATCTGATCTTGACACATAGAAGAGCTAGGTTATGATGTGTATAAGCTAGAAGATGAAGTGTGGAAGGTCTATGAACTAGCTTTGATGAATTGGTTGCCTTTCTTGCTGCCACGGCTGAAGTAAGCAAATAGAGAGGCCATGTGCTCTCATATTTGACCATGGGATGGTCTAAGTAGGTGAATAAGCTGCTTGAGGGATTCTAGAAGGAGTTTATGCAAGTACCTTGCACATGGTTAGGGCTAAAATGGTTTAAAGAAGCCAAAAATGGGGTACGGGTCTGTTTTGGACTCGGCATGGTTTTCACAAGTCTTCAAGCTTTTATTTCGTGTGTACTTGAGTAAGGATAGCTAATATATGTAGCCAAGGTTTTATATAGGAAGGATTAGCAAAGATTAGCAATTGGTTTGGGTTAAAACGGGTTAGAATTGAAGAAATGGGGTCACGGGTCCAACTAGGGCTCGTTTAGGGTTTTCTTGACTTTCTTTGCTTATAATTCAAATATTATTGATTGGGAAGGATGGAATACTGATCATTGGACTTATATAAAGGATTATCAATGAGGTTTGATCGTTGGTTTAAGTTAAAATGGGTCGAAATTGAAAGAATAAGCTGTGGGTTAGATTAGGGTTTATATTGGATTCATTAGGGTTTTCTAGGCATTGTAATTCTTGTATATTGTCAAAGTAATGATGGATAATGGTTTGTAAACTCATTTTATGGGTTTACAATGACTCTTGGTTGCTTACTTGAGAATGAGATGGTTAGAAACGAGAAAACGGGTCGAAGTTACATTTAGTGCACAATTAGGTACATTTAGGGTTTCTCGGATTTATTTCTTATGTAATTGAAGTAGAATGATGAAATGATAATGGAATGATGTTTGAAAATGATTTATAATGTTATAAATTAAGTTATTAAAACTTATTTGAGAGTTGGTTTATGTTTACAATGGATAAAAATAAAGAAACGTGTCATGGTTTAGAATCTAGCTTGGTTTTAGGGTTTAGGGTTTTAAGAGTAAAAATGTGTATGAAAGTTTATGAATAGAATAATTAGGGTTTACACATTGTATATTGAGTGTAGTAGCTTGTACACAAGTGATGGTGAAGAAATTAGAATGAAAACGGAGGTAAAACGGCTATTTTGGATATCGTGTATTAATGACTTGTATATTGTGCTTTGAAAGCTTGTACTTGACTTGTAGGGAGTTTATATTTCAATTGAAATGTTATATTACTTGTATATATGCTTTAGTAGCTTGTACATTCACTTTAGATATTAACCCTTCATGGAATTAGGGTCTAAAGGTATACGATAACGGTTTAAAGCCCGTTTTGATATAACGTTACAAATAGTACATTATAGGAATAATGTACTTTGTAATAAGGATATGATGATATTGAATTGACATATTGTGATGTTTGCTTGACATATATGAAGACAGGATTGCCATAGATAGGTTGCGTGAGCTCGTCTACTTTAGTTATGCAAGTTACATGACATACTGAGATATTGACAATACAAGTAATGTAATAAAGCGAAAAATTTCCCCGTACAATTATGATAATAGTAAAATAGGTTGATGAAAATTCTGAGTTGTTATATTAGCTTACGATAAACTATACTCACAAAGTTATATAGCTCTTCTCGAGCATTGCAAATGTTCATAGAACAATCATACGAAGAGGTATACGATTGTCTTAAAGGTGGTAGCACAAATAATGGAGGAAAGAGATTAGCCATCTCTATGGTTGAAGAGGCGTGGTTGAGTGAGAAGGAAGAAGTGTGATCGAAATACAAAGAGTATTTTCGTCGAAGAGAGATAATGTTTTCGTCAAAAAATATGTTTTCGTCGAAGAGAAAAAAATGTTTTTGTCGAAGAGAAAGAATGTTTTGTCGAAGAAAAATATTGTTTCGTTGAAGAGAAAGAATGTTTTCGTCGAAGAGAAAATAATGTTTCTGTCGAAGAGAAAGAATGTTTTGTCGAAGAGAAAGAATGTTTTTGTCAAAGAGAAAAGGGGGGCGTTTTAACTTAAGTTGTTAAAAGGCTTGAATAGGGATTTTCGAATATGACCTTTAACGTTTGCGATCGCAAGTTAGAGATACTTGAATATTTTAGATGAAATATTTAAGTTGTCAACCCTACTAGGAGGAGTGTTAGATTTGTATCTAACTTTTTCTTGACAAAAAAATGAATTATTCAAAAGA
>BQNB010063606.1:0-27791 GCA_026074375.1 Tanacetum coccineum | reverse complement strand
TAACTATTAGACTCTCATTGGAGAGTTCTAATTCTATTCTGGATATTTATACGAGACGCCTACCCCCTCTTTATATAATAGAGGGAGGTTACAATAAAACCCTAGCTTACATATTAAGCTAACCTAATATTACATCGTAAGTCCTTGTTGTTTCTTCTTTCTTTATTGTTGCATATAAGGTTTTGTAATCATCAACTCAAAGTATAATTCCCAACAAACGGTCTGCAAGTTCAAGAGTCATACAAGTAGGAGTGAGCTCAGGAAGAGAAAGCTTTTTCCACACGGATAATGGCATGAGATTTATGCTAGCTCCAAGATCAGCCAAGGCTAAGCACTCTTCCATTCTGGGAAAATCACATGGTATTAGAAATTTGCCGTGGTCTCTAAGTTTTTTAGGTAACTTGTTTAGGATAACCGCCGAACAATGCTCATTCAAAGGAGTTCTAGCCATCTCACTTAATTTTTCTTTGTTTCCAATTAAAGCTTTAAGAGTCGAGGCAAATTTGGGCATAAGAATCAAAGCATTCGCTAAGCTAATTTCGAAACTCATATCTTGGATGATTTTGTAGAATTTCTCAATCTGGTCGTTAGCTTTTTCACGGTGCTTTTCATCATTACGTCTCGATGGATATGGAATTAACGGTTTCAAGTTAGGCATCGGAGCACTAACGGGAGTTACAACGGGCTCAGAATTTGGTACTTGGGATTGAACTTAGACAACCGGAGGTTGGATGTCTTCGGTACTTCCATTATTAGTAGGATGCACTGTGTCCTTTGTTACCTCGGTTTCATGTTCTACTACTTTAGGAGGAGAAGAAGTAGTAGGAATCGTGGGTCCTTGATAAGAAACACCACTTCGGGTGGTAATACCCTTCAAATCTACCTTCGGGTTAGTAATGGTATTACTAGGGAGTGTCTCTGAACCTGAGGTAGAAGCGGTATTGGAATTCACGAATTTGGAAAGCATGTCCGTTAAATTGGTCATTTGATTTTGCAAGTTTTGATTCTGATTCTGCATATTTCTCATTACTGCATCATTAGCTTTGACATAATTTTGAAAATCATCCTTCGACACACTTTGTGTTTGCGGAGCCGGAGCTTAGTAAGGTTGAGCTTGGTGAACCGGGGGTTAATTAATCGGAGGTCGATAAATTTATCCTTGGTTGTAAGTATTTCCTCGGTTTTGGCTGTAACGGTTTTGGTTATTTCCTTGGTTTTGTTGATTATTTTGAACGAGAGGAAAACCGGGAGGTCAAATTTGATTAGCAATCGGGGCTCGGTAACCGGTATTTCCTTGATTGAAATTAGCTGCTGCTGCTTGGGAAACAAATTCTTGAATATTGTCACGATAAACGTTGCCATCGGTGGCGGGACAATTTCGGTAAGAAGAATGAGCTCCACCGCAAGTAACACAACTTTCCTCGAACTCACTTTGGCAACAACCGGTTTGTTACGTGAATTACAAACTTTGGATTTGCTCTCAATGATTCTTAGGCAATCTCGGGGCATTTTATCCAAAAAGTTACCACCCGCGGCGGAATTCAACGAATCTTGATCATTAAGTTCAAAGCATGTATAAAAGTATCGAGTTGATGTAACTCTGAAAATCTATGATGTGGGCATGCCAGAAGAAGATCATTGAATTGGTCTCATGGCTCATAGAAAGTTTCATCAAATCGTTGTTGAAATCTCGTGATTTCATTTCGAAGATTTGTTGTTTTGGAGGGAGGGACAAATTTGTTGATGAATTTCGAAACAAGATAATACCCATGTGAGAATCGATCGAGGGGGTTCTTTTTCAAGCCAAATCTGGGTGACACCCTAATAGAAAATAATAAAAGCAAAAGCTAATATACCGACCTACTCGGAGACGTTCAGGAACTGCGTCGTAGAAGTGATCTGTTGAAATAACGATGTGAGCAAGAGGTCTTCATTGTCATGTTCCGGTAAAATTGTTTTGATTTGAACGAGGTAAGAAACCGTGCTTAAGCTCAAAGTTGCAACGTTATTTCGGGCACAACGATGGCATCCTCGTAACCCACGGTGGGTGCTTCGAGCAATTGAGCCATAGTACGAGTATCGTCCATCGTAACTACGGGAGGAGCTTGATTTTCAATTGGTTCAACAAGATTAAATGGTTCAACAAAAGTCGGGTTGACTTGTTGTTGTTGACGGTTAGAATTACGAGATTGAGAACGAGTGCGCATGCACTAAAATTTAAAAAGAAAATTTATACTATTTTTTTTTTTTTGGTTTTTTCAACAATGTATTCACAATAAATTTTAAATACGGACAATGAGATAAGACACTTAAACCTAATAATCAACTCGCTTCTCGGTAACTCTCTAAAAGAAAAACGCACAAAGGAGTTTGTTTAACTTTCAAAGGTGAGCCGTACCTCGCGAGAGACACAAAAGGTAAGTTTTTTTTCTTTGGTTCGGGAACTTATTAATGGATAATACTTCAGTTGAAAGTATTATATGTTGGTGTTCTTTTACCAACTTGATAATTTTTTCCTTCTTTTTATGGATAATGTTTGTTTTTTGGTTTTTTTATATTATATATATACTAAATAAAGAAAAATCTTTTTGTATTATTTTTTTAAAAGAAAATAAGCAAAATAACTTCACACGGAAGAATCTTCAAACACAAATGGTCAAAAGGTTTCAACAATCGGATACAATCCTCGCCGGCAGCGGCGTTAAAAATTGATTGAAATTGATCTTACCTTTTAAAATATATAATATATAAATATAAAATACTTATATAAATATATAAATATAAGGGGGTAATAATCAAAAAATCACAATTATAGTAATCCGGGAGTATGATTCCCGGGTCGTTTCCCCAACGAGGAATGCAACTGAAAGCCGAGAGTCGGTTTGAGAATCGATGCTTGAATGGAACAAATTATATGTAGGTTTTTCTAAGACCTACGATAAAATTAAGGGCAAAAACATAAAAATACCTAAGGAAGACAAAGATTTTAACTAAAAAACCCCAAATGGGAACCTAAACGGGACCTAAAAACCCTAAATTGATCAAATTAAATCCTAAAATGATCTTTTATTGGTATTAATAAGTCTTAAATTTGACAAAAAAACCAGTAACACAAGAAACTTAGATCTCAAAAACCGAAAAAGATTTAAGCTTAAAAACACTAAAAACATGAACGGGATTCAATCCCGTTCTTTAAAAATCAAAATTTTGCAATTTTAACCCTACGAAAGCAAATCTAATTTTTCTATGTTCTAAATATTAAAAGAAAATTTTATAAAAAAGAATTATATTTTTTTGACTATTTTTATAATTTTTTATGAATTAAAAACGATTTTAATGAAATTAAATGTTTAAAAATACTAGACTATTTAATAAAAATCTAAAAAAAATTAGCAAAAGTAGCTTTAACAATGCTTGTCCTAAAAAAATAAGCCGGGAAACACAGCTTATCAAATAAGCTAAAAACGCCTAATAAGCTAAAAGGCCTAAAACGTCTATAAAAGATTAATGTTGCAAAGTTAAACCGAAAAAGTCCCCAGGGCACGTTGGTAGTGGAGTGTGTGTAAAACGTTTGGTGATAAGGGTGAGGTCCCGGGTTCGAGCCTTGCTCACCTAGGACTTACCCTAATCCCAAATGTTTTTGTTTTTGCCATTTTTTAAATCTTTTTACACACACTTATGCACCACATGAAAATAAGCACTTTTTATAACTATAGCTTTTTATGAAAGCCAGGAATAAGCTGAAAAAGCACAATGAAAATGACAGAATGCTTATTTTTAAACTTAAGAAACAAAATGGCAAAAGGCTAGGCTTAAAAAGAGCAAATAAGCAAATGACAAAGCAAGATAAGCAAACACAGATCTCAAGACAACCTTAAAAAGCAAATAGGAACAAAATTTAGCAAATAAGAACAATTATATAAGCCAGAAATGAGCATTTAAAACTCAGCAGTACTAACTTTTAAGTTGGTACTGCTAGTTAAACACTTAAGTCTGCTTGGCTAATAAAAGGCAAATAAGCACAATGAAATAAGAAATAAGCAAAGGCAGATACTCAACCACATCTAATAAGCACTTAAGAACAAAATTTATCAAGAAATTCAAACAGGAAACACTAATAAGCTAAATAAGCACTTAAGCCAAAAACAGTATACAAATAGCTAAAAGGGACTTTAAGGCTTAAAAATAAAACCACATAGAAGAACCTATGTGAATCAGGGCCTCACTAGCTTATAATATGTCCTAAGGGATTTCTAAAACTCCAAAGAAATTAGAATTTAAAAAACAAATAAGCCACTAAAAGGGCTAATGAAAACTACTGTCACAGTCAGCATGAGCTGACTTGGGTTTTCTTAAGAAAAATGTGGCTATAGCAGCCTACAAATAAGCTGGCAAATAAGGGTTAAAATGAAAAAGCAAGTAAAAACAGATTGAGTACTCCCACAAATGAGCCTATGCTCAAAACCATTTACGCTCTGCAGGACAATTAAGTAAACTGAAAATTATAAAAAAAAAATAAGTGCTTAAAGAGAAAGCCACTTTAACTAGAACATAATGACAGATTTTGAACAAGACACAAGTAAATCAAAAAGACTATCAACTACTGCATTAAGATACTCTAAAGACCACTAAAACAAGACTCAAAACCAGGTTTTTAATAACTAAATCAAATGAGCACTTTAAAAATAATTTTGAGCCACAGTTTCAAAGACAACATGAGAAAAACCTTCAAACAAGTTTTAATACTTAAAACTTTTGAAAAACTAATCAAGAACAACTAAAGACAGACTTGGTTAAAGTTAGCCAAAAGACCCAAATGGTTTTTAAACCTATTTTGACCCATTTTTACTACTATCCCAAACACCCCTTTAATTTAAAAAAAAGTGTTTTTTTAGGCTGATTAACAAATTTTTAAACAATGGTTTTTAAAAATAGATAAAAAGTAATGACTAATTAGCAATAAGCACTAATAAAAACACACAAATAAGCACTATAATAAGCAAATAGAAATATAAGCAGTAAAAAAGCAAATATAGGCAGTCTTTAAAGAAAAGCTCAAATAAGGACATACAAGGAACAATCAAAGACAACTAAGCATCAATAAGATGAATAAGCATTAAAAAGCATAAATAAGCAAGAAATAAGCACTTGAACAGGAAAAATGCAAGAAAATGAAAAATGGAAAACTTACAAAATTCCAAGCTTTTGTATATGATTTAAGTACTCAAATCAGCTTATAACCAACCTATAGCTTATCCACATAAGCACTAAACCAATGGCCATCCAATATTTACCATGCTCCAAGATTCTTCAAGTATTTTTATGTGATTTTTAATGAAAACAACTCTTTAAACAACAAGAATATAGAGAGTTTCCATTGCTTAAGGTTAAACAGCTTATGAGGGTTTTAAATGAAAGCTTTTAGTAACTTAAATAAGACTTGAGAACAAAAAGAGCTTAGAACAGATTTTAAGAAATAAACTTAGATTTCATTAAACTTCAAAACATTACAAGGTAAATTACATCAAAACTAAATAAGCTGAAAAATCAAAATGCTAGGTAAAAAGACTAAGACTTTTTTTCCTCAAGGCTTTATAAATGACATTTATATATATTAAGCTAATAAAGGTTCTAAGGTCCTTTCGCAGCTGTATGTGTGTTTCTTTGCTGAGGGTGTGTTTGTTGTGTGAGTGTAAACCAAAGTTGATCTCAGCCCTTGAATGAATCTTTGTGCCCAAGCAAATTGATCACGTCCCTTGATTTATCTTGCCCAATAGTGTTAACTTTTGGATCTCTTCATAGCTCTTGCTCTTCAACTGATTATGTTTGTATCTACCTATGTTTTTAAAATAGGTAGCATTAGATCCCTCTTTTGTGATTTAGTTGGTGGCTTTCTTCTTTTCTCTTCAGCTCTAAGCATTGCAAAGTGTTTCTCTCTTTTGTTTATAAGCTCTACAAACAGTCTTGATCTTTCTTCAATAGTTATCTCTCCTTGTTCTTCTGCTTGTAGTCTCTGAGCTAACTCAAAATCTGCCTCCATCATAACGTGTATATTATCCTATGACTTAATCAAAGCTATGTTGGCTTCTTCTTCCTTTTTCCTTGCAAGCCTTTCTTCTTCTATAAGTTCAGCCTCCGACTGAGCTTGAAGATTTCTTGCCAAATCTTTTGATCTTTTCTTTTTAGAGGAACTTCAGGCTCAATCATGATTGCTTTGCCTTTGTCTTTAATCATTGAAGGTTGTGATTCTTGTAGAGTTCTGAATTCACTTGGCTCCTGTACTACAACCCCTCTAGCCTTGGGTCTTGTAGTTGTTGTTGTTGTAGCAGCAGTAGTAACAACTTTAGGTTTAGCTGCTTTGATTTGAATAAGTGTCTGAGCCAAAGTGATTTCTTCAATAGTTGTAGGAGCAGCACTACCTTCAACACTAGTATCTACTTCTCTTTCCTTTACACTCTGCTCTTGATTGTCACCAACTGGCATATCCACATTTACTTCATCACCACAAAGATCATTTATATCAAACATATCTGCATCATCTGACCTCCCCTGGGTATCATCAACTAAAGAAACATCAGCATCTTTATCAATGTCTTCAATCCTCCTCCCCTGTTTGGATGCATCTTCATGATCACCAAAAATCTCCTTATCTTCTGAGGATTCAACTCTTCTAGATTTACCAACTTTCCTTAATCTTTGTAACCCTGTAGTTCTTGATTTCTTTTTCCTTTCAAACTTCTGGACCTCTTCTTTAAAGCAGCAATTTCCTTTGCTTGAGCATCCTTTGCCTTTTCTAAATCAAGAACCTGCTTGTGCAAATTAGTACACAAAAGCATCAATTCAGATAGTTGCATGCTATCCCCACCACTAAGAGGTGGATCATTGGAAGGTGTAGGAACACTATCATCTTGTTGTGTCTCCTCCTGAGTAACTGCAATGTCCTTCCTTTGTTTCCTCCTGGACTGTTTCTTTTGAGATCTAGAGGATGATGGTTGAGTAGTAATGGGTGTTTGAAGAGAATCAGCAGGAATGCCTGAATCTACACCCTCATCTTGAGTAGGTTGAACCATCATTGTTTCAAACAAAGGTGTTACTCTTCCAGAAAAATCCTTTCCTTCTCTCCTCATATTGGCAAAGATTTTCTTTGTGTGGGACATATCCCCAAGCTGTTGATTAATGAAAACTTGTAAAAATCATGGATACATCAGAAACTTAACCCCTCCATCTAAGTGTTTCACCATAACATCAAAAATGTACTTAGACAGATTAAATCTTTATGTGAGTCCTAAATTGAACAGATCTTTACAGCATGCTAAGGGTGATAGCCAACTTGTATGAATACAGACTGACTATATAGAAACACTGACTTTGAATACTGATTGTATATGCAGAATCTACACAATAGTATTAAGAAGAACAATGAATAAACTAAACTTGATTCTATTAATCGCTAAAGTGATTACAGATTACTAACTATGAGATATGATTATATGAGATGTATATTGAACTGATATCTCTAACTATGCCATGAGGGTTCCTTTTATAGACCAAGGATAAACCCTAACAGGCTTACAAAACGCATAAAAGATAATACATATCTTTTCCTATAATATCTCATACATATCTCTTAAACGGTACTAACTATTTTCTACTAACGGTACTAACTAACTGATCTGTAATTAAACTTTGGTAACTGTCAGTAACTAACTATAAACTCGGTACTAAAGTAGTTATCACTAACGGTACTAAGTCAGGAATGAATAATTCCCAACAATCCTCCCCTAAACATGATTGTTGAACTCTTTTAACTTCATGTTTCTTCAGGTTAATCTTCTTAAGTTCTTGGAGGATGTATCCAAACACTTTCCATCTTTATCAGCAACTTTGTCTTTTCAGCAACACTGCAACATCTTTTCAGCAACAATCCAACTAAGTTGGCTTTGTAGTTTTTAGCAAACTACCAGCCATAAATGAATTTGATGTTCCTTTACCAGTAGTCGTTTGCTCTAGGATAGTTAACTCTTTATTTCAAAAATATGGTGAGTTAATTACCATATAGTTTATGGTAAACTGTCAACCATCAACGGAATTGATTTATCTTTACCAAATACTGTTTGCTTTTGGACTAGCCAATGCTTCATTATCATAACATGGTGCATTGATAAACCATATAGCTTTTAGCATACTATCAATCTATCAACAGATTTGAGTAGACTTACCAAAACAATTTGATCTTGGACTAGCAACTCTTCACCAATGAAGCAAGGTGAGTTGAAAACCCTACAATTTTTGGTAAATTGTAAACCATAAACGGATTTGAGAAGTCTTTACCACAAGCCGTTTGCTTATGGACTAGCCAGTTCTTATGCCTGTTAAGCATGGTGAACTGGTGACCATTTGTTATGTGGTGGTTAGCCAATACTCAAACCCTTCTCAAGTCCATTCACAGCATCACTCTTCATCAATCTGTTTCTTAATGAATCTTATTAAATCAAGGGCAACATTACTTTCTCTTTCAACTTCTAATCCCAGATCAAGCATTCTTTGCAATAACTCCTTGGAAAGAGGATATCTTCTTTCAACTAACATATGAATAAAACAATCCATCTTCAGCTCCCAGAATGCAAACTTCACAAGCTCAACAATCTCCAAGTGTATAATCTTCCAATCTTGTTGATTACTCCAGAAATCACTTTGATCATTTTCTTCAGTTGAGGATTCCATCATTATCTTTAAATCTCCCCAAAGAATCAACTCAAATCCTTCTAATGTAATTTCTGAGTACTGCTCCATCATCAACTCATGCAAGTGAAATAAATCTTGCCTATCAAATATATGAAGTACCTCCATCAGATAGTTGAATGCCCTGAAATTCCCATTTGCTCTGTATATAACAAGATAGTCTCCATCTGGTGATGATACCTTGTCCAATCTAGCAATGACAGATTTCTTCTCCATTATCTCACTATCTAAGGTACCTTCAAATGTAACAATCTTTAGGCATTTTCTATGTTCATCATCACTGTCATCATCTGACTGTTTCTTGCTTTTTCCTATTCCAGTCATATTTGGGATATGACCCCTCTTTTCCTCTTTCTTTGAGAACTTGCCTCTGTCACTTCTCTCTACTTAGCAATACCCTTTTCTATGTCTTCTTCCTTTAATCTCTTCTGATCAGTGTCTTTTACTCCTTCATTCATCTCCTTAATCCTTCTCTCATCCTCAGTGGAACCAACAACAGTGAAACTTTCATCAAACCTCTTCACTTTCTCATACAAAGCTTGTATTTCTTCAAAAGTTTTGCTCTTCAGGTCTGAGTGTTTCTTGTTTCCAACATGCTTCAGATAAGTCATCATTTGATTCCTAAGCTGAGTTCTTGTAGGAGGTTTGTTTCTGATTGCAATAGCTCTTTGTTCGGTAAGAAATCTTCTTTGAGTTGTCAATGTGATCATGAATGAACTATTGCACTTATCTCTACAGTGAACTGCTCTCTCTCTTCATCTTGAAGTCTTAGAGCTAGAAGTCTATCAGCTTTAATTCTTCTTGAATGAAGTCATATTCAACCTGAAAGGGCAGTCTTTTGTAGCTTCTTTCCTCAAGTCTAATCTTTTTTCTTTCTTTCTTCTGTTTCCCAATCCTCTTGCAACTTTCTAGCCATCTCTTCATCCCTAGCGAGTTGCTTAAACTTCTTTTCAGCTTCAGGAATATCCTCAGATTCAGTATCAGACTCATCTTCCTCTTTAATTTTCTTCTTCCCTTTATCTTTTGGATCAATCTTTGGAAGAGGCTTAAAATGTCAATAATGATCTAGTTGAAGTAGGCCTAGGTCTCTCAGTCTCTTCAACATCCTTAAGCTTAACTCCTTTCTCCTTTTCACTTGAAACTGCTTTGGCTTGGCTCAATGTTGAGAAGAAACCTGACAAGTAGTTTTCATCATCTCCAAACATTGTAGGAGTAGTTGTTGGAGTGGTTGAAGTAGCACTTCTTGCTTCAGTTCGATCATTAGTACCTTCATCTAGGCTAACGGTACTATCTTTGTCCTTGTCGGTACCTTCTTTCTCCTTGTCGGTACTATCTTTCTCTTTGTCGGTACTATCTTTTGATCTGTCAGTACTAACTTTTTCTTTGTCATACTCATTTGCATCTCAGTACTACTACATCTTTAGTACCCTCTTTCTCTGCATTCACTCCATTTCTTGTCCTCCCCACATCTTGAGCATCCTCAGTGTCTATATTATCAATTTCATCATCATCAAGCTCATCAAACAATGGATCTTTATGGACTAAGGGTTCAGTTTTGGCAGACTTCCTCCCCTGTTTAGATACAGACTCCTTTTGCATCCAGTTTGACTTCAAGGATTTCTTTCCTGCCAACCTTTGCTTCAAAGATACACTCTTCATCCAAGCTCTGTGGTGTGTAATAACAGGTGCTTGCTTCTTGAGCTTCTTGATCTGTGCCTTCAAATGTTTAATTTTCTTGGCTTGATTTGTAACCTGTGTACACAAAGAGATACAAAGATCATAGACACTTTGGAGTGTCATGCCACCCTCATTCCCTGAAAGGGATTTATTACTGGATGACTGACCTCCATGATTCCTACCAGAAACCTCTGGAATGGACTCAGAAAATGAGGATTATTTGAATGTCTTAGGTTGATGTGTTAGACTGAGGCCTCAACATTTTGCTTTACTTGGGTGAGGAGGAGAGGGTGTAAGTTATGGTTCAGATGGTCTTTCTGATGTAGCACCCTCATCCTCAGTAGATTGTACCAACATAAGAAGCAAAATAAAGGTGTGTGACTTTTCCCGAAAAATGTTTACCCTTTTTTAACCATAAAGGACAAACTTACTGTCAATAGCATTTACCAGGAAAATTGATCTAAAGGTACTGAACATCACTAGCTGGTTTATCCCAAAAAGGATTGAAAAAAAACGTGGATTCATTACAAACTTCTTCTTTGCATCTAAATGTCTAAGAATAACCATCAAAAATTAATCTTAGAAAAATTATATTTCTAATTAGATGTTAAGCAAATGACAGCAGTGGCAATGTTAGTGGGAATTTGATCCCAAGAGGTGCTTTTTTCTGATCTAAACAATGATTCATTGATGAAAATAAAGAAACCATCCATTGGGATGAAAACAAGCTTCATTAAATTTAACACATTATATCCCCCTCATACCTATGAGCTGTATAGCATCAAATATAGCCTGATTAGGTAGAGAATCTATCCCATCAGCATCATCAAAAAGAAGGTCACTTCTTATTGATGCTTCAGAGATAGATACAGGCTTGCCAGCTACTTTGGCAGTAATGTACCTAACATTGTTGATTATTTTGGATTTAGCAGACATCTAAAATTGTTCAACAAATGTAGTAGAGACTACGGGACTTACAGTGAGTGCATGATGAATAGAGCTGCGCGCAAGAAAATCAATAATCTCATGAAACTCTGTATTGCCTTCAGTCTTCTCTAAATAAGCGACCATATTATGCTTAGGGCATGATTCAAGAACAGCCATGGTGAATAAATTAGTGCGGGTGGATCTTCGGTTGAGATAGAGATTAAGGGCTTTATTTAAAGAAAAATATTTAGAGTGATTACGTAAGTGAACTGTGCAATTGAGATGGGTTTATATAGGTTTAGGAAACCTAAAATCAATGAAACCGTTTCAATTTACACTTTGTACCCTTGGCGGTATTTTCTTCAACGTCTCTATAGCGGTACTATCTTTGCCCAACGGTACTAACTTTGCACTGTCGGTACTAACTTGTGCCAACCAAAAAATGAACAAGTTTGGCAACAACAATACTTCAATACCGTCTTTATCTCTTCCCAATGACTCTTGAAAACCCAATTAACTTCTTGAAATTCGACACTGATGGTTAATAATGCTTCTTGCAGCACTGAGATCCTTATAAACAAACTATCAACAAATCATATTGCCTCCGCCTTAACTAAGCAACTTATGGATTGATCATCCCAATAGTAACAACCAAGAACTGGAACCTACTAACATCAAATGCCTTGGTTAGAAGATCAGCTACATTATCATCAGTGTGGATTTTAAGCACCTGTATAAGTTTCTTCTCATAAGCATCCCTGATGAAGTGATGCCTAATGGCAATATGCTTTGTTTTGGAGTGATATACTGGATTCTTGAAGTATGCATATTGAACTTTCAATTAATTCATGTAAACTTGTGTGTACATGAAGATTGAACACCATAGTTCTAACATTTGATTTTGAATTCACAAAACTTGCCCACAGCAATTTGCAGCAGCAACATATTCTGCCTCTGTAGTAGAAGTAGCCATAATTGTCTGCTTTTTGCATTGCCAAGAAATAAGTCTCCTGCCAGGAGAAATTGATAAACCACCTGTTGTTGATTTCTTGTCAAATTTGCTTCCAAGCATAATCAGGCACTTCTTAATAGGCTTCATGTCAAATAAGAACACTTTTAGATACCAAAGGGGCACAGTTGGGTTTGCCCCTTTAGAGACCTAAAAATCCTTGACAACACTTAGATGGAAGTCCTTGGAGTGACCTGAAACCTAGAACAAGCACAGACTGCAAACATAATATCAGGCCTAGAAGCAGTCAAGTACATTAAAGAACCAATCATGGATCTATAAAGATGTACATCCACATCACTGGCTTCCTCATCTTTGACTAAAGGCTTCTGGGTCTCAATTGGTGTACTAGCAGTCTTGACACTAACAAAATCAAACTTCTTCAGGATTTCTGCAACATACTTATCCTGACTTATAAAGATACCATATTCTTTCTGTTTGACACTGTAATCCAAGAAAGAAAGTGAGCTCTCCCATAGAGCTCATCTGAAATCTACCCTTCATTAATGCCTCAAATTCATCACACCAAGATTTCTTTATAGAACCAAATATAATATTATCCCAAAACTTGTACAATATGATAACATGTTTTTTTTCCTTCTATGAAAAGAGTCTTGTCAATAGTTCCTCTTCTGTATCCATTCTTCAACAAGAAAGTAGATAAAGTAGCATACCAGGCTCTGGGAGCTTGGTGTAACCCATAGAGAGCTTTCACTACTTTGTAGACCTTCTGAGGATATTTAGGATCTATAAAACCTGGTGGTTGAGACACATAGACCTCCTCATCAATTTTTCCATAAAGGAAGGTAGCATTTTCACAACTATTGTCGACTATGAAGCCCAGTAAGAGTCAAAGGCTAAAAAGATCCTAATGGCTTCAACCTGCTACATGGCAAAAACCTCAATCATAATCTATCCCTCGACCCTTGCCTATTCCCATGAGAAACTAACCTTGCTTTATTTCTGACCACAACTCCTCTCTCATCTTTCTTATTTCTATAAACCTATTTTGTTCCAATAGCCTTCTTCCCATAAGGCAAATCTACAAGAATCCAAACTTTCTGAATCTTGAACTGGCAGCAACTTCTTGCCTACTAGCATCAAACCCAACATTCGATCTTTAAGAGCTACAGAGATTTCTTGGTTCATTAATGAGAACAATAAACAATCAAATAAACAATGCTGGACAGTCCTTATGGATTATTTCTACCTATGCTTTTGAATTATACTTACAAAGCATGGGCTCCAAAACTTTAGTCACTTACTTCTTGTTTGAACTGCTGATTGTGGATCTCCAAAATTAAAGTGAAGGATTAAATAAAGTTTAATCCTGATGTTGGAATAGGACTGAACATTCACAACATTCCTAAATTTATGAAGCAGCCACTACACATCAATCATTCATAAGATGATTTGTAAAAATACTATCAGTAGGATTTCTATACAATGTGATTCTGCTTTTAGGCTATTCTTACTATATATTTGATATTTTATTATATATATTTTAAGGTGTAGTTTGAACGGATCAGCAGTACTAACTGGTGTGCTAGCAGTATTAACTATGTTAGTACTGCTAGCTTTAGCAGCTCCTGCTTGAAGAAGCAAATCCTCAGTTTCTTGGGCAAACTCCTTCCTGAGAGCTTCAGCTGCATCATTAGCATCCTGTTCTTGCCTTTTAAGTCTTTCAAGCTCATCCAAAAAGACTTGATCCTCCTTATCTACTTGCTGGAAATCAGGATGCTTGGTAGGTTCTTCACCTGCATTATTTGCTTTTGAGCTCTTGACTGTTGAAGTATAAGAAGACCATATTGGCAGTACAAAGTAGTCCTGAGCAGATTCAGCTTCTATTGCAGAATCACCTGCATCAATATTATCTTCTGTACCTGCATTTTGATTAGCTTCTTGTGGACCTGCATGTTTGTTAGCTTGATTCTCTGATCTCACAGGTTGATAATTCATTGAATCAGTTAAATAATCAAGATCAAACAGCCAAGTTGGTCCTTTTCCTGCAACATTTGGTTTATTTTCTAAAAAGGTTATGTGCAGGTTTTCTTCAACTCTCTTGGTTTCTAAATTGTATACCCTAAAAGCCTTGCTTTGTAGAGAATACCCAACTAAAAACCCTTCATCTGATTTCCCATCAAACTTGCCCAGGTGGTCAATGGTATTCAAGATGGTCACATGGCACCCAAAAGGTCTTATGTAGCTTATGATTGGAATTTTACCAGTTACAAGTTCATAAGGTGTCTTATTTTGAGGCTTTGTCACTAATACCCTATTAAGGACATAACAAGCAGTACTAACTGCTTCAGCCCAAAAAGTGTTAGGTAAAAATGAATCTGCTAGCATAGTTCTAGCAGCCTCAATAAGGGTCCTGTTCTTTCTTTCAGCAACTCCATTTTGTTGTGGAGTTCTAGCATTACTATATTCCCTCTTGATCCCTTTTATCCCACAGAATTAAATAACCTCCTTGTTCTTAAATTCTGTTCCATTATCACTTATAATGGTCTTAACCTTTTGATTCAATTAGTTCTCTATTTGTCTTATAAAATCTTTAAGGATTGCACTAGTTTCATCCTTAGTTCTTAAGAAAAATACTCAACTAAACCTGCTAAAATCATCAGTGGTGATAACCAAACAATAGGTCTTATGGTTTATGCTCCTGAACAAGATGTAGGTTCCCAAACAAGTCCATATCACACACACAAAGTTGTAGGGTGTGACTAATAGACTACTAAACTTGGCCTTACTAATAAAAAAGAACTTTGTGTTGGCTTTTCCTTTCTGACAGCAACACAAGATGTGGTCTTATTAGAAAAAGCTTTGTAGGTAAAAGCTCTGACAAGTTTCCCTTCACAAGTCTGTTTAGGTTTTTGAATCCAACATGACCACCGAAACTCTCCTATGCCATTTGTTAGATTCATCAGTTGTAGACTTAGCAATTACACAAGCCAGAATCTCTCCTAAAGGAACAATGTTCTCTAAATTTGAAACTTACATATTGTTTCTGTCTGGGGACTTTAATAATATTTGATTTTCATCAGGTAACTTAAAATCAAGACAAAACAAGACTTCAGAGTCAGTAAACAGAACCTTGTTCTTTTTTTGTCACACATGGTGACTACAGAAAAGAGATTAAAATGCTGAATTTCTGTTCACAAAGCTTACATCCTCAAAGTCTAACTTACCAGTTTTTATTTTCCCTTTACCTGTAATATAGCCTTTACTACCTCCAAAGGCAACAGGGCCACCATTAATGTCTTGATAGTCAGCAAGGTAGGCCTTGTTCCCTGTCATGTGCCTGGAACATCCACTATCAATTATTCCTTTATTCTGTAGATTTCTATGTGGATTATCCTGCACATTTAAAAGAAGTGATTAGACTCTCTTAGGGACCCAAGCCTGTTGGGGCTTGAGTCTGCCTAGTGGATCTTTGAAAGATGAATAATTTCTAAGGCTAGATCCACCATTGTATTTGGAGAGAATATCATTGTTGTATCCAGGTATTCTCCATTTACAACTTGCTGAGGACTTGACAGCAATGACCCATTTTTCCCCAACAGTACTAACTTCTTTTACCTTAGCAGTATAACCCTTTTGGTTTGAAAGATTTGTTTTTAGTACTGTTGTTCTTTTAAAAGGTCTTGATGATGGTGAATTAGTTTTATGAAAAACATTTGCTGATCTTACATCACTCATCATGGGCTGAACAGTATTAACTTTTAGAGCAGTGCTAGTTAGTACTGTCTGTCTGTTAACACTTTGTCTAGCAGTACTAAAATTGTTAGTACTGCTAGCCTTAGCAGCATTAACTGGATTTGTTCCAGTTCTTGTTTGTACTGCCAAGGGTACAAACTGATTTTGTTTATTTACCCTTTGAACATTGTTCCATGTTTGTTTCCTCACCCCTGTACCATTACCCTTAGACATATTTTGTTTGTGGAGTTCAACTTGTTTAGCCAATTTTACATGATAATCACAATCTCTTATCAAATGACTAATACTACCACAGACAAAACATCCTCTTTGAGTAATTCCATGTCCCAACTCTTTGTGGTTAACCTTAGGTTTTTGACTATTTGTTGAATTATTCTTAACATTTTCACTAGGAGTTTTTACATGCTTGGTAGCAAAACTAGGTGTGTCAAGATCTTCTATTTTCCAAATGCTTTTTCAATTCAGCTGTATCATCTGCTTCAACTTCTTCATGCTCATCAGTTTCTTTATCATCCTCTAGTTTTTGTCTCTTTGGAGATTCTTGTTGATGCTCTTTTACTGCTCTTTTCTTACCAAGACTCTTCTTTCTGCTGCTTTTAGCTTTCTCCTCACTACCTTCTACCTTCTTTTCATTGCTTTCTTGTGCCTCTGAACTCATAGCCACAAAGGTATTTACCCTCTTCATCTCTTTGTCAAACAGCTTTTGAATTTCATCATAACTCTTTCCCATTAGCTGTTTGTGTTTGTATCCACCCATGTGCTTAAGATAGGTAGACATTTGACTTCTATTTTGTTGCCTTGGTAGGAGGTCTGTTTCTCTTTTCTTGTGCTCTTAGTGCAGCAAAATGTTTTCTTCTTTTCTCCATGAGTTCCATAAACAATTTTCCTTTTTCTTCATCTGTCAACTCCTCTCTTTCTCTTGTTTGGAGTCTCTCAGCCAGTAATCTATCAGCCTCTATCATAGCTTGTGTATTTTCCCATGATTCAATCAATGCTATGTTGGCTTCTTCTTGCTTTTGCCTTTCAAGCCTTTCTTCTTCTATGATTTTAGCATCCAACTGAGCTTGAATATTTCTTGCCAAATCTTCATCAAGAGCAACTTGATCTTTCTTTGTCAAAGGTCTCTCAGGCTCTTGTATGATGCCTTTTTCCTTTGTCTTTGATTGAAGGTTGTGTGACAGAAATTGTTGGTTTGGATACTTGCTTTTCGTTTATATCAAACATATCTGCATCATCTGACCTCCCCTGGGTATCATCAACTAAAGAAACATCAGCATCCTTATCAATGTCTTCTATACTCCGCCCTTATTTGGATGCATCTTCATGATCACCCAAACTCTCCTGATCTTCATAAGATTCAACTCTCCTAGACATACCAACTTTCTTTAGTCTTTTCAAACCTGTAGTTCTTGATTTCTTTTTCCTTTCCAACCTCTGGACCCTCTTCTTTAAATCAGCAATCTCCTTTGCTTGAGCATCCTTTGCTTTTTCTAAATCAAGAACCTGTTTTTGCAAATTAGTACACAAAAGCATCAATTCAGATAGTTGCATTCTATCCTCACCACTAAGAGGTGGATCATTGGAAGGTGTAGGAATATTGTTATCTTGTTGTGGCTCCTCTTAGGTAACTGCAGTGTCCTTCCTCTGTTTCCTCATGGACTGTTTCTTCCGAGATCTAGAGGATGATAGTTGAGTATGAATGGGTGTTTAAAGAGAATCAGCAGGAATACCGGAATCTACACCCTCATCATGAGTAGGTTGAACCATCATTGTTTCAAACAAAGGTGTTATCCTCCCAGAAAAATCCTTTCCTTCTCTTTTCATATTGGCAAAGATTTTCTTTGTGTGTGAAGGAGTAACAAAAATCTTCTTGTGATGTGACATATCACCAAGCTGTTGATTAATGAAAACTTGTAGAAATCTTGGATACATTAGAAACTTAACCCCTCCATCTAAGTGTTTCACCATAGCATCAAAAATGTACTTAGACAGATTAAATCTTTGGTTTGTAGCCAAGCATATGATTAAAGAAGCCATTGTATTACTGAATTCATTCCATGCAGTGGATTTGGCACTAAGGCATTGTGTAATAGTGTGAATTAAGTACTTCCACTATGGAGAAAAGAAAGCTTTATAAAAAGTAAGCTTTTGAGACGGTTTATTCATACCCAGCCGAGCCAGATCTCAAAAATAGTAAGCAGTTGGCCAACAATCATACCTTCTGCATCTTCTAAGTGAAGATCACTCCTAATGCTTGTCTCCGTGATGATCAGCTTCTTTTTATCAATTAGGGCTTGTATCTGACGTACACCATTAACCGTTTTTGCCTTTGCGGTTGCCCAGAACTGTTGAATGCAAGATGTGTAGATTGTAGGATTGACAGTCAATGCATAACGAATCTGATTAGCATTCAGAAAATCAATAATCTCATGAAATCCATCACTTTCAGCGGGTTTTTCCAAGAATGCGACCATGTTGTGAGTATCAGCAAAAGTTAGGGTTGACATTGTGTTGTGTTTTGATGATCAAATGATGAAATTGAGTTAAGGGTTTTATGGTTAGAGAGTGTTTGAATGATTGAAATCGAATAAAGGATCAAATGAAACCCTGAATTGAAGTATTTATAGAATCACCCTCAGCAGCATTAACTTGAACTGGCAGCACTAAATTAGGCCTAGCAGCATTAACTTAAACTGACAGCACAATGTTATGCCTAACAGTAGTAAGTAACCCAATAACCTAAGACTAACAGCATTAAGTTTTAAGTTACCAGCACTAACTTCAATTTCTTTCCAAAAAGGACTTCTATCATCAATTGATTCTTCTCACAAGCTCTCTTTCTGTTTTTATGCTCACAATATCTCTCAATTCTTTTTGCTCACATAATCACTCATTTCTGTTTTTATTCACACATCTCTCTTTCTATTTTTAAGCTCACTTAATCTCTCATTTCTTTTGGCTCACCAAATCACTCTGTCTGTTTTTATGCAACATATTTGACAGTTGTACAAAGTTCCATCAATTCCAATAATTTTAGACTATCTTCCTCACTTCCAAGTGTGTAACCTTTTGAGAGAGGTGGATCATAAGACTATTTAGATGTAGTCTCAAACCTAGTTTGAGCATCCACATCTCCCAATATGGTATCTTGTCACTTGGGACCCCTACCTAAATCAATTCCCTAAGGACTTGATCCATTAAGTGTTGCTATAGATTGGGTCTTATTTGATGTTACATTGTCCCTGGCTTCCCATGTTTCTAAGTTAGAAGCAGTATGGCCCCTGTCCATTCTGTCACCACCCCTAGGGATAGCCTCATCCCAACCTTACAGGGACCACTAGAACAGAGGTATCTCGGTGTCCCCGAGCCCCCACTTCAACTTTGACAATGCCTAGATTTTTTGATTCTTTTAAACATACTTTTGATATATCAAATCCTTCCATCCAGTGCTTTTGATTTGTATAAATAAGTAGCCTCCCCTCAAACAATGCTTCAAGGGATAAGAATTTGCTCAACAGTTGTAACTTTGGCGCCCAGCAGTAGTAACTTTTGCCTGGCAGTAGTAATTTTCTGCCTAGCAGTATTAAGAGATGTATAACAGTATTAACTTTGTCTTCAATAATTATACAACAACATACCTCTATTCATCACAAGCACACTAGAAAAGACTAGATAGACATGTGAGAATTCATGAGGATCCATATTTATGCATAACCCATGAATAAAAGTTAAAAACTGTTATCCAAAACATTAACTTTCCCTCAACCAATTCTTTAGAGGTGAAGCATTCAATCATCAGGTATTCAATATGCTTTACCTGCAGGTGTTAGTCCATAGCGAAAAATACACAATCCAAAGTATTTTCTTTTTGACAACATTAAGTATGACTAACAGTTTTAACATGCAGTTTTAAGTATAACTAGCAGTACTAATTATACTTAGCAGTACTAATTGACAAGACTAATAGTACAAATCCTTTACAAAACTTTTACAAGAACATAAAGAGTATAGACATTAAGGATTAAGCATTCCAATACTTGAGACCAAGTACTGAAACCTTCCAGCATCAAAACCTTTTGTAAGAAGATCTGCAACATTATTAGCAGTATGCATTTTAACCATTTGTATTAACTTTTTAGCATTGCATTCTGCGTATAAAATGATGCCTAATCTCAATATTTTTGTTTTGAATTGTTAACAGAATTTTCAATAATGCATATAGTACTGTTATTGTCAATATTAATTACAGTATTCATGAAATTATACCCATAATCCAGCAATTGATTTTGAATCTAGAGTACTTATCCATAGCAACTAGCAGAAGCCACATATTCAGCTTTAGTTGTAGAAGTGGGAACCATAGTTTGCTTCTTGCATTGCCAAGATATCAACCTGTTTCCCAAAAACTGACAACCTCCAGTTGTAGACTTCCTATCTTGAGTTTCTCCAGCAATGTCACTATCAGTATAAGCAACTAATTCAAATATAGAATCCCTAGAATACCAAAGGCCTAAAGTTGGTTTGCCTTTTAAATATCTAAAAATTCTCTTTACAGCTAAGAGATGTGATGTTTTAGGCGTGACTTAAAATCTGGCACATACACATACTGCAAACATAATATCTGGCCTAGATGCTATGAGATACATCAAAGACCCAATCATATATCTATAGAGATGTACATCAACATCATCATCATCTCCATCTTGTCTAAGGCTTTTTAAATCAACTGAGTTAGAAGCAACTTCAACATCAATGTAGTTGAATTTCTCAAAACTCAGCTACATATTTATCCTGGCTGATAAATATTCCATCTTCCTTCTGTTGTACTTGTAATCCTAGAAAGAAAGTAAGTTCTCCCATAGAACTCATCTGAAACTTTTCCTTCATCAGCTTCTCAAATCCAGTACATAATTCCTTGTTTGTAGAGCCAAAGATAATGTCATCAACATAAACCTGTACAAGCAAAATATCTCCTTTTTGCTTCTTGATAAATAATGTTTGATCTATCTTGCCTCTTTTAAACCCATTGCCCAAAGATAGTTAGCCAAAGTTTCATACCATGCTCTTGGTGCTTGATGCAAACCATAAAGTGCCTTGACCACCTTGTAAACTTTGTCTGGATGGTCAGGATCTTTAAATCCTGGTGGTTGAGTAACATAAACTTCTTCCTCAATAGTTCCATATAAGAAAGCACTCTTCACATCCATTTGATATACCAGAAAACCCATAAAAGAAGCATAGGCTAAAAACAATCTTATTGCCTCAATTCTTGCCATAGGAGCAAAAACTTCTTCATAATCAATACCTTCTTCTTGTCTATGACCCTGTGCAACCAACCTTGCTTTATTCCTAATCACAATCCCCCTTTCATCTTTCTTGTTTCTGAAGACCCATTTTGTTCCAATGGCCCTCTTTCCAATAGGCAAATCCACAAGTATCCAAACCTGTTGGAGTTTGAATTGCAGAAGTTCTTCCTGCATTGCTTCCACCCAAGATGAATCAGATAGAGCTTTAGCAATGCTTGTTGGTTCAATCTATGATAGGAAACAAGCATATAAACAAGTATTTAGGGTATCATGTGTTTTCTGTTCATATACTGCACTAAGAAACCCTTGTTCAGAAGTAGGTTTTGTCATTCTTCTTGTCTGAACAGATGTCTTCACATCACCAATCACATTTTCAATTGGGTGATCCTTATGAATTCTTGTATTGGGAGTGGTTGGAACTGTATAGGAATTTGTGATGTTCCCCAAATCAACTTCTGGTTCATCTTCATCACTGAAGAACTCAACATGAGTGGCTTCAAGTGTATGACTAGCTCCTATAGTGAACATGTCTTTAGGGCTATCTTGATTATATGAACTAGGAGTATTAACTGATGGATCAACAGTATTAAGTTTAGAACTACTAGTATTAACATCAGGACTGGCAGTATTAACATGTTGTCCAGCAGCATTAACGCTTAGGTACTGCATCATCATCAACTTGTCTTTTCAACATTCTCATATATGGACATCTCCATCCCTGCTTTTGATCATCAGCAACAAATTTTGGTTCACCATTATCATCCTTGGAAGGTGAATAAAAATATGAAGCATCTTTCTAAATTGGCATCACAATGCAGTCTTGTCATGATTTCTCTGATGTTACCTAACTAAATACACCTTGGTGTTACTACAGATTCATTAGAAATTGTATATGCAGTAACTGGTACATAGTTCATAGATTGGGTTAGAGAATCAATATCAAACAACCACTTTGGACCATTCCCTTCTATCATAGGCTTATTCTCTAAAAACCCAATATGCAAGTTTTCTTCTACCCTCCTGGTTCTAGTGTTGTATACCCTAAAAGCTTTACTACTCAAAGAATATCCAACAAAGAAACCTTCATCACTTTTGCCATCAAACTTGCCTAAACTGTCTAAAGTATTAAGAATAGTAACATGACATCCAAATGGTTTCATAAAGCTTAGAGCAGGTTTAAAACCTCTAAAAAGTTCATAAGGTGTCTTGTTATGAGGCTTGACTACTAAGATCCTATTCTGTACATAGCAAGCAGTACTAACTGCTTCAGCCCAAAATGTGGTAGGTAACTTAGAGTCAGCTAACATTGTTCTAGCAGCCTCAATTAGTGTCCTATTCCTCCTCTCAGCTACACCATTTTGCTGAGGAGTCCTGGCTATACTATATTCTCTCTTAATACCTTTTTCTCTGCAAAAATCATCCATAACTTTATTCTTAAACTCTGTTCCATTATCACTTCTGATTATTTTCACTTTCTTATCCACTAGGTTTTCTATTTCTTTGATAAAGTTCTTAAGGATCTCACTGGTTTCATCCTTAGTTGTTAAAAAGAAAACCCATGTAAACCTGCTATAATCATCAGTGACTACTAAGCAATACTTCTTATGCATTAAACTACTCATAAAAGTTGGACCAAATAGATCCATATGTAGCATAAACAAAGGCTTAGTAAGGGATAAACCTGGAACTTACAAGAAAGCTAATGTTTGTTCACTTTAAGACAAGCAACACAGTTGGTCATTTCAAAACGTTTTGTAGGTAATCCTCTAAAAAGATTATCCTTAACAAGCTTATTTACGTTCTTAAAATTAATATGACCAAGCCTCCTATGCTAGAGCATTGATTCATCTAATGTAGCCTTTGCAACAAGACAAGTTAAACTCTCTTTTAGGAACAATGTTCTTCATATTAAAACTGAACATATTGTCTTTTCAAGGAATTTTAAGAAGTATCTGACTTTCATCAGGCAACTTAAAATTAGGAGACAAGACAGACAATCCAGTGTCTGTAAAAAAGGACATAGTTCTATTTTGTCACACATCCTGTTGAGACACTAAAAAGGTTGAATTTTAACTCATGAAAAGTATACATATTCAAAAGTCAAGACTATCAGTTAAGTGTTCCTTTACTAGTAATTCTAACCAACCATGTGCTCCTCCTCAAAATGCAACATAACCTCCATCAAACTCCTTGAAATCTGAGAGATAAGCTATGTTCCTAGTCATATGCCTTGAGCATCCATTGTCAACAAATCTTGTGTCATCTTGTTGTGGCTTGCCCTGCACATAAAAATAAGGAAATTAGATTCCTTTGGGGACCCAAGCCATTACTGACTTGGATTTCCCTTGTGCATCAATGTAATTATGTTTCTTCAAGGTGATTGATGCACTATCAGGTTTGGTAGTCTCCAACCAACATGCTAAGGGCATTTAACAACATTTGCCTGATTAACGCCTAACACATTAACTACTACAGAATTTTGGCCACTAGCATTACTACTTTTGGCACTACTTTTGGCCTAGCAGTGTTAACTGCTTGTGCCTTGGCTTATATAATGCTATTTTAGTTTGAAAGGGTCTTCTTACAGTTGATTGTGCTGGTTTTAAAAAACGTGGAATTGGTTTAGCACTAAAAATTATAGATTTGGGATGAGCAGTATTAACTGTTCTGGCAGTATTAAAAGTTTTTAGGCCAGTCTTCATTAAAACTACTCTTGGAACCATGTTCCTTTGAGCATTAGAGTGAGTTCTTTTGGTAGTATAGTTGTAGTTCACCCTATTATATGTATTCCCATATACCATCCCTTTCCTTTGATGGTATTTGAACTGAGCCTGTACATGATTAAAACTCCCACAAATAAAGGAAGCTTTGTTATACATCACAAACTCACTTCCTAGTTGATTGGACTTCTGTCCATTTCAATTCCTTTGATTCCCCCTAGGATTTTATGATCTATACATCTCAGCATACCTAATTGACTTTTTAACAAGTTTTTCATGATTTTTAGGTTTGACAGGCTCTACCTTTTTATCAACAGGAAAAATAGTTTCTTTATCAACATTAAGTGAAGACTCAACAAAGTTACTTGTGTCTTTTGATACTTGCTCTTTTACCAAAGAGTCATCAGAACTTTTCTTAGAATCATCTGATTTCTTATCACAAACTATGTTAGACTCTTGCTTACTATTCTCAGTACCATAACCTTTGAATTCAGGCTCTTTGAATTCATCAAGACCAGAATATGACAGATCAAGCTTGTTTGGTCTATTATAAATTAAAGGATGAGGTGGAGTAACTGCACTATACCCCAAACCCTTTTTACTCTTGTCAATTATCTGACTCCCTAACAACTAATCTAAATCTTTTGAGGCTTTATCAAATTTCTCAATTTTAAATTCAATGCCATCTTTTTCTTGCTTAACTTTTTCAAACTCATTTTTAAGCACATTTATTTCATATTCTTTGCAAGCTACTTCTCTTTTAAGAACTACAACTTCCTCACTAAAGAGAACTGCATTCTTTCTATAAGTGATAAGTTGTTCTTCTAGAGTTGCTAAACCTCTTTTATATGTAGTTGCTGTAAATTTAGTTTGATAAGTTGTTCTTCTAGAGTTGCTAAAACGCCATTAGAGCCATGTTTGTCTGAACTTGTTCTTCTGCCATGTCACTCTAGTCAAAACCTACACCATCTATAGCCAACATTGCCTTTGAGGATGCATCTTCATTGTTTCCATGCTTTCTGGTGTTGTCTTGATTTCTGAACTGACCTTACTTGCTTCTTGGTGCTCTACACTCCCTGGCAAAGTGTCCCATCTTATGACAGTTGAAACACTCTACCTTGGATTTATCATTATCTTATGCATAATGAAAATCTTCTTGCCTGTCCTCTGATAGTACCTCTTTGCCCTCATACTTAGCAGAGAGAGCTGCCACTTCAAATCCATTGCTTCCAGATCATCTTCATGAATTTGCTCTAAGTCCTGATGTAGGAAATAAACCATGGGCAATTCTCAACCATGAAAGCATAACACAGTAAATCCTTAAGGCTAGCAGTACTAACTTGAGGACTAGCAGTGTTAACATTAGGGCTAGCAGTACTAACTTGAGGACTAGCAGTGTTAACATCATTAGTACTGCTAGTGCTTGGAGCAGTCATAAAGGCCAAGTTTTGAGCACCACTACTTGCACCAACAGATTTCTTTACCTTTTGTTCAACAATTTTGAAGTTGTTGTACAAATCATCAATGCTCATTGTATCAACTTCAGGCTTATTCATCCAAACAACAACATGAGTGTTCCACTCAGGGGGCAAGCTGCTCAAAAAATTTGAATTTAAGTCTTCTTGAGCGATGACCACACCCAAGATTGCAAGCCTACTGACAATCTTCTGAAGCCTGTTAAAGATGGAGTCAAGAGACTCTGCGTGTGTTGCACTGAAATTTTCATACTGTTGCTTCAAAAGTGTCTTTTGTGTTTTCTTGGTAGCTTCATTACCTCCAAATCGTGTCTCAATGGCAGCAAACATTGTTTTAGCATCAGGGTACTGACTGAATGTAAGTTGATGTTCATTAGGAAGAGCCATGAGTAGCAAGCTTCTAGCCTTCACATCATTCTTTTTGTTGGTCTTTTCTTCAGCAGTTACAGGCACAAACATCTTTGTAACTGAAGTACCATTCTCTTGTGCTGTTTGTGGTACTGACACCCATGAATTACCATTCTCTATGACATCCCATAAAGCATAGTCTTGTATCTGAAAGTACTGCTTAATTCTTATTACCCACATCTCATACTTACCTAGTTTGAGTACGGGAAGCTTTGTAGTAGTACCACTCTATGCAGATTCAAATTCCATGTCTTCTAGATCAAAGTTTCAAAGCAAAAGCTCTGATACCACTTGTGAAGATTAAAGAAACATTGTTAATCTTCTAGGACCGTTTAAGCCATCTAGGATATCAATAACATTGATAATATATTTTGCACAGCAGAATTAACACATAAAGAACAATGTTATGAATAAGGTTTTACCAAACATTTCAAGCCGCAATATTATTTGATCAGAATAATACGTTTACATCAATGAACTGTAATAGGAATCATAAGATCCTTGAGGCTAAACCTAACATATGGCGTCTACATCTCTACGCCTGGAATACACACACACACACACGTTAATTGTACACCTAAACCTAATGACCTATATCGCTTTATATACTAGAGATATTAGGTTTACAAAGGATAAGAACAAATAAAGATATTAATAAATCTTTTAATCATTTAATTTTATCTTCAGAATCTTCAAAATCTTCCATATTTTGAAGAATTCCTCCTTTGCCTTTTAAGTCCTTCATGTTTCATATGTTTTGTCTTATCAACTCAAATATAATTCCCAACAATCTTCTCCTATTTGATAATGACAAAACCAAGATAAGCACAAACTTCCCCTGAAGCTAATATATATATGAAAGAATAATGATCCATGCAATTCCACCAAGGATCTGTAAGTTGCACATCTTCTTTGTAAATCTTCTTCCTCTTTTTGTCATAATCAAATAGGGGACTAAAGTATGCAACTTTGATTTCGATAACCACAAACAACTATCACACTTCTAATCCAGCCTTCCAACAACTCAAATTACCCTCCATGATGCGCCTTAAGATAAATGAACTTGAGCAGTAGAAACTTAAACTAGCAGTAGTAAAAACCTTCACCTCGATGTAGCATATAAATGGTTAAACATTTTAACATTAAGCTTCCCCTGAAACCCATATGTTAACCATTTCTTGAATGTAGGCTCTATGTAATGATTACTGATGAAGAAAACTAAGTATAACGAACTTGATGCTGAAGTAGAACAACCCAAACTTGTTTCTTATGTCTTGTACTATCCACATGATCTATAAACTTATGGTGCTCAATGCTCACATTTGCTATCACTTTGGTCTGGTGTCTCATATAAGATAAGGATAATTGTTAAGAGATTGCGATTTACTTATATTTCACAGATTTATTTATAACCATATGATCGTTTAAGCTCAGTTTGTTTAGAACTTTAATCTAGGATGAACAATAATAAAGAACAATAGAATGCACAACGGAATAAACATTAAGAACATTTTTTATTATTGCCTAACAAGGTTTCATCATCATCTTTATACAATGACTACTACAAGCTCCAATTCTACGTGGTCAATCGTAGAACGTGTTATCTAAACTATAACAAGGAATTAAAGATCCTTGAGGCTAAAACAAACTAAACCCTAGGCGTCCACTTAGAGGACTTGACGCCTAGAACACACACACATACACCTTTACTAGATGTTTACATCTTGACCCACACAAAACTATATCTAGGGATCTCTTTATATAGTAGAGTCCATCTAGATTTACAAGGGAAAACATAATTGTATAAGGA